>UZAN01040365.1:69053-80920 GCA_900618425.1 Echinostoma caproni | reverse complement strand
CATATACATACATACATACATACATACATACATACACACATACATACATACATACATACATAAATAGATAGATAGATAGATACAAAGCGTGCAGTGCATCTGGCTGATTGCACAACTAGTATTTCCTGATTGACTTATCTATTGAACACCTGAGCATTAGCTTATTCTGAGTCATCGAGAGGAACACTTGACATGGAATTTTATACTGCACAAGGGAAGTTTCTGGTAGTCATTTTTAGGCACGCCTAAGTGAATTGACAATGACGGTTCTGTATTGTCATTCCGCTCACCGCCCACGTCTCACTACACGGGGATCGCGCATGATTCTGTCCTGAATGATCGAGCATCCGTAGTGCAACCATTGATCTGTATGGTTGTTCACGAACGAGGGACCCAGTTGGTGGAGTCACTCGCTCGTACGACAATCTGGAGTGTGATCCGCGACACTATTCAATAGACACCATTCGAGTGGAATTGAACAGCGAAAGTGATTCTGAAAATGTTTAGGATTATCTTGGATACTTGGCGATTACCAGGCCACAACACAACCTATTCTTTTTGCATTCTGAAGCCATTCGAGTCAGAGTGATTAGAAAGAAGACTTAGGGAGAACTTTTTGCCTGTATAGGACGAAAGAAATAACAACAGCTGATCTATACCAATTCATCAGTTAAAAGTGAATCCTTACTAGTAACTAAACTACAAGTATTGTGAGTCGACTGTTACACCAGTCACAGTTTGTATCCTGGATGAACACAAGAGGGTCCGCTTTCCAATTACTGAATCAGCTTTATCGTTTATAGGTGCTTCTTTAAGCTGCACAGGGCCACCAGAATTTTTAATTTTGCCTAGGGTTTTGTTTTACCAAGACAAAATTCAATTATATTGTTGCGGTCATTCGGGAATAAGACAATCTCTCTTCAGATGTTCACTAAATGCATCAAATTAAACGCTTCAGAGATTGCCGAAAGATCAAGTCCCACGAACCTAAATGTTTACGATTTTACTTAATCAGATGGAATGGAGTCCTCCACCAAATGTTCGAGACATGAAAAATATCTCACACTCAACTTACCTGGGGCTCACTGTCATGTCAGGCAGAAAAATCCTACATGCCATCAGATGATATAGTAAAATGACTCAAAAAGTGGTCCAACAACTCACAAATACCTTCTGTGGCAGGTTTGGGACGAGGCTATTCTCCACAACCCTCTGTTATCTTTAAGGGATCTTTAATCAGTGTTTTTGCAGATACATCTTCAAAAAGGTAGGGGTAACGGAATCTTGATTAGGGAACTTAAGAACCGCATCAAGGAGCAAACAACACAGACGACCAGAGTGAATGCAATTCCCGACCTCGCAACCCGGAGAACACTCTTGGTTACATCGTGTTGACACCGTCTTGGTACCCCGAAAAGCACCGCCGACGAGTGGATGAAACCACAGGTAGTCCCTATATTTAAGTCCTAAATTACCTTGGTCTTTGGATGGCATATGGAATATGTCGGTGAACAGTTAGCTAGATCGAAATTAAAAAGCATCTTGCAGCCAAGCGCCAAAGCTGATTAGCGGTGATAGGGCACATTCATTAAGTCAGTTTACCTTTCCGCAGAGACCAGTATTCTATTGTATTGTACTGGTACTTTAGTGAGTTGCATACAAGCTTTCAACCAAGAAGAAATCACCTTCACAATACTGGCAAAAAAGGAAAATGTGGGATATCAAGTATTCCAGAATGCCAATTAAATACCAAATGCATCAGAAAGCTCAAAACGAACCCTTGATCAGTATCCGGGAAAGATGCGGGGGATGAGTTTGTATTTGGAACGACTGGAGAGGTAGAAATTGCATGCACACAGGGCAATATGCAAAGGACGGGTGCAATCAGATAGAATACTGTCAGAAAAATTCAAGCAGGCATCAATATGAGCATCACAGATATTGTCGATCAGAGCAGATAACGGAACTCGGGAAACAAGGCTGATCGTTGAGAGGCCACTCCTCAGCAGCTTCAAATCGGCCTTTAGAAAACCAGGGAGAATCACAGGGGATGTAGATGTAGGGAGTATACACTATTGAACAAAAGCTCCAACTGATTTTAGTTTTGTAATCAGTTGTTCATCTTGTCACGTGTGACATATAAACAACGGATTTAAATTCACCCAACCCGTGTCATTTCGTTCGATGTTTTTATTCATCGAGTACGAGGACCTCTGGATTGGCATATTGGATCGGTACAGTTTTGTCCCGGAAGAGAGTCATGATAATTAATTGCAGGTTTCGACAAAGTTTATCTTGACGATTGTGACAGACGACTCTTGTCTAAAGTAATCATTAGCCTACGGTATTCAGGACTCGCGTAAAACATTCGAATATAAATAAGTCAGGCTCGGTTGCCGCACAATGCAATCAAAAAGCTCGTACTACACCGAATAACGCCATTTTTCGGCAGTTCATTCAAACGCCCTTTTATCGGTTCTTTACTACCATTAGAATTCTACCCAATTATTCTGCGCGAATCATTCATGACGATTAAATTTATGGGAATGCCCCGAAGCAGTTAGTGGATGAAACTCAATCGAAATAACCAGTGCCCCTATAGAAAGAAACAAATTTTATGATATCATGGCAGTTAGGTACACGAAGAGAAACTTTTCTGGCCTAATCACTCGAAAAGAAAAATCTAGCCTTTAAATAATTGTGAAAAACCACTACCTGTGTACTCTTGAAAAAGCTAATCACGGACCATTCTTACAAAATGAATATGAGTATTTCATGTGGGTAATGGAGGATTTGGTTAAGTTTCAAATGACAATTCGTCGTGTATATAGCAAATGAAGCGTGAACTGAAAAGCTCGGAAGCACTGGACAGCTGTCTCGACCTGGTTGGGTCTCATCAGCAGTGCGAATCCATCGACCCGACTGGGGATCGAACCCGGGACTTCATGGGCAGAACGCAAGCGTGCTACCCACTACGCCACCAGGCAGCTGATCAGACCGTTTTTCATTTTCCATTTACACGATATAGCACAACCCATCTTTGAGAGTATGTTGCGGGCCACGGACCCTGCTCAACTCAGCACTAGCCTCCAGGGTTATGACTCGGTTGGACTCGGTTGTGCTATATCGTGTAAATGGAATATGAATATGTTCGGAACGCGTAGGACGTTTTAATTTCAGCATATAATGTAATTTCCCATAGTCAAAAGTATAATCTGCTCTAATCAGTGTTGCTTAGAATGCAATGTGCCTCCATGGACAACGTGTTGACAGGCTATTTAGGGTTCTTCCTCGCGAGCAGTCTATAAAGGTAGGAATTCAATTTTTATTTTAGTTAACCATTTGGTACCACTAAAGCCAGCCAGTTGATCGATAATACAAAGTACCAGCTCGAGTTGTATGCAAGCTGAGACTTGGTGCGTAGCACGCACGAACTAATTATACGGGACGTTTCTATGGCGATTGTGAGAAGTTCAGTAGCCCCGGTAGTATTCGAACCCACACATGGACGCAGCCAATGCCTTGTACTCGCATGCTCTACCATCTGAGCTAAGAAGCGACACCGATAGCACTGATCGTTTCACATTCGAATTATCCATCCAAATTACAGAGGCAGCGGTTAAGGGCAGTCAGCTTGCACGCTAATTGATGGATGCCATATGCTCTGTAAGTTGGATGGATAGCTCGAATGTGGAAAGATCAGTGTTATCGGTGCCGTCTCGTAGCTCAGCTGGTAGAGCGTGCGCGTGCAAATCGTGGGCGGCGTCCATGTGTAGGTTCGAATCCCACCGAAGATACTGAACTTTTCATAGTCGCCAAACGCTAAGAGTGACTCATTTCTGTGCAAATTCATGCAGTGAGTAAAAGACCCATCTAACATCACAGGAATTAACCACGTTGTTTACCCGTAGGACAACAGTTGGTACGCTTACATGCTACAGCTGTACCCTGACTATAGCTTTGACACATATACACTCCAATAGTTCATCTCTAGTCGGTGATCACCGCGTCCAACCAAAGGAGCTATCAAGATATCATCCTAATCATCATCATTATCTAAGTCAGTATAATCACTCAAGCTATCGTCACCGATGTGTTCTATCAAGCGGAGCACTTCTGAGTTTTTAACAAGATATGCGTTCTCTTTAAAAAGTTAATGAACAACTAAATATCCTGCTAGTCATCAAAGTCAGAAATTGGGTTTGACAATCAATTCAATGCCTCTTTTAGGCGAGCGGTGGAATCAGAAGAATCACTTCCAAAAAACTGTTACCTGAGAGAAATGGGAGATTTTGTTTTGACCATATGGCAAATTTAGTTGTGCACAGAGCAAATGAAGCGTGACGTGAAAAGCTAGGAAGCTCTTGACAGTTGTTTCGACCCGCCAGGGTCTATCTCATCAGCAGTACACGAATCCATTGGCCCAACTGAGAATCAGAAGTCCAGGACCTCACAAGTAGAACTACCCACTCGACCACCTGGTAGCAGATCAGATCACATTTTATTTTGGTTATACACAATGAAACACGACCCATCTTAGTGAGCTCAGTTTAGCTGGGATCCGACCTCGCTTACCTCAACCCTAGCCTCCGTGATTTTAACTCGGAACGTGACTATTTCATATTCGAGTCTATACCAAACTGAGAATTGTCCATCATTTGACACGTCCATGCCTCTAGAACATGAAAACAAACTTTTCTACGATTCTATGAGTTATTTGAAACATATTCTCTAGAAAAATGCGTTTTTGAAAAATAATTTATTTTGCTGCTGTGTAGCATTTCAATCATATTTAAATAAAAATGTATATAAAGAACATGAAAAGAGAGGTGTAGTAGGTTCTGACACAAGTAGATATTTCATAATAAGTAGTATCTGAATGTCTAGACAAAATTTCCCTGGAGCACACGACCGGTTTCGCGATCCTTGCCGTTCGTCAGGCTTGTGTATCCGGTAATCTTTTGTCAGTTCATTCATATACTTCTATCCAGGAAGTATATTTTCGACACAATGACCTTGTTGGTATATGTATATGCATATTGTATATGAATGAACTGACAAAAGATTACCGGATATGCATGCCTGACGAGCGGCAAGAACCGCGAAACCGGTTGTGTGCTCCCAAGGAAATTTTGTCCAGCCATTCACATACTACTTATTATGAAACATTCTAGGAAGACTATCAAGTCACGTTTAGTGCGGTTATTAGCATCTAACCCACTTACAAAAACGTTGAATCATAGCATTGATTCTTTAATGGACCGGCTCTGGAAGAGCTGTCTATCCAATGGGTACCCGGTGATGCAAACACGGTTATTGTGTCGAAAACAAGTAGATATAATAAGAAAGTAGTTCGGGCTCACACAACTCAATGGTGTCCAAACGACTGCATGACAGGGTTTTCCCATGCTCGTAGCCTAGGCGACTGGAGGCAACACGTGACTGAAGGGAAGACAAACAACGGAACAGTGAGGATGTGTGCGATAAGGGGAAACACTTATCTCATGCACTCTTGCGAGAAAGCACTGGCACACATGTCCACGGATGGAACGGGAGGAGACCTAAAACGAACATGCAAGGCAGAGGAGATGAAAAACTTCTGAACTTAGAAGGTTCAGTAATGATGTATACACTCGCATTCATATAGTATTGCCGCGAGTTGCGACGTGTTTCACAGAGCATGACTAACTGGGATCCAATTTACTTCTACCCACGGCTCAAATAAATCGTGTGCGACTATGACACAATTTGGGATACAAAATAAGTCTCATGAACACACAGGTCGTGGTGCTGACGGTGGTGGTGCAGTGGTGCAGTCACTGTCACCGAGGTGCTCTGGACACAATGGTTCGAGGTTCGAACCCCACCACCGCCACTCAGCCTTGATGGTAGGCAACTTTTCTGACATCCGATTCAATACCACACCTTACCCGCATCTTACATGTGTACTGTTCAAAACTTTGTGTCCTTAAACTGTATGAACTTCTGTGTTTTCAATCGGAAAATACCTTTGCACATACATCCCATTTGTCAAGATCATGGATTTGATACCGAAATACTAAATTACTGGATTGGCCTGTTTTTATTAAAGTCCCATGTAAATCTTCGGTGGTGGATGGATGGGGTGCATTCCATGGAAGTGATATAACAATGGAGAGTCGTTTCAGATAATTGAAGAGCTAGATTCAAGTTTACAGAATGTTTGAAGTGTTACAACGAAAATTTGGTATTGGCCAGATAGATTTATATCGAAACGGAACTAATCGTCTATAATTGACCAGATTGTTTTCATTGCGTGGGTTTGCTTGGTTGTGTGAGCGAAACGCGTCCGGTAAGCCATCACAACCAAAACCCCCGGTCATTTCAACCGCGCTGGGGATTAGGCAGGAAGTTGGGTAAGTTGAGTCAAGTAATCTTTCTGTCCAAATTGTGGAATTCCGTGTATTTTTCTGTTTTGTTTTTAATCCTGACTGGTCGGGTTTAATGGTCCCATTATTCAACTATGATGTCTAAAAATGGAACAGACAGACAGCAATCAATTGTATGGTGGAGTGAAATGTCTCGAAATTGACAGATCTAAGATAATAACAGTGATAGAGAATGGGATGTGTCTGAGTACAAGATGCGATGACGGAAGAAAGTTTAGTAAGTATGAACAACTCAGTACTAACATAAGTTAATTTTGCTTCCCAACTGTTTATCGTTTACACGACGAGGATGAAAAGGCATGCGATTTCATAAAACATATAGAATCGATTACCCTGCAATCTCCATTTCATCCCTTAGTGAATTGCCCGGCGCAGAAAAGTTGATCCAATTGTCTTTATTCTGGTGTACTGTTTCCTTGCAAGCTAGATGATAAAAATGAACAACGATTTCACATCAACAAGCCAAGTAAAAAAAAGCTTTATGCACCCATAAATTAAATTTTCATCAGTTTTATTCCAGTTTGACAAGATATGGTTGAATTCAAAGCTCCACTATTTCACACGTCATGTCCTCAGTTCGTCTCGCTTTGTCGTGTTACTCGCACCAAATCGTGAAAATCTAGCACCCGTGTTTACAATCAATGACCCATGAGAATTTATTTCAATGATTCACTGGGGATCACATCTGCAATTCTATGGCATGCATCACATTGTCAGTGTCGGATGCGTCACGTGTTACGGACCATTTATCTATCATTGCGATCACGCCTACCCGTTTCCTTTACGGACTTCTCCTGCCATCATCTCCCTCCGATCTTCCTACAATCAGACGCACTCGCGCATATCCTCACAGACACAAACATACATGCCCAAGTTCATATCACACGCACCCGACACTCCGTTTCTGTTGGTTGACCTTTTGTGCAGTTGTTCAAGTATTATAATTTCGCGAAACCAGTGCTGGGTCTAGGAGAACTGCTTATTACGGACAGCGATTAGATCAATTGGATTACATTAAACGAAATGTATCCTCTGGAAGAGGTTAGTCATAATTCTGACAAGAATTCAGGATAAATAATGGAACAGTCCGACGGTAGGATGGCATTTTCTTTAGTTACTAGAGGCTTGTTCACTTTTGACCGTTGTGAAAAATTCCATTCTTTTGCGCAATCCAAACATACTACTCGCAGTACCTCACAACTCAAGTAATCATTGTCAAGTTATTTGTCATTATGCAGTAAGACCATGTGATCTTAACTTCACACGTTCTGCTCTTCTGGTTAGCTTCACTTTGTATAGACTGGAAGAGATTCGTTAATCAGAACATCAATTCTATGCGAACAAGCTTGATTATGTTACTTCGTCTTCAGGCACTTATAGTTAAATGCATATTTATACACAAATTACGTTGGAATATCAGTTAGTGAGTAAATTGGACTCAGGTAGTATAAGGTGGAGAATTTGTTCCATGTTGCGTATTCGTCAGGCACAATCAACGTGTCACTCACCACTGGAAGACAGTGGGATTGGCATACAGAGCTGTTTTGTTCTGATTAAATCTCATCAGTAGTGCGCATTTCCACCAAATCCACCCGGACTCAAGTCCGGACATGAGGATTTGTTAATCCAACACGTTAAATTCTGTATCGTGAAGTACGCGGGGGAAAATGGGCACGTACATACGTTTGCCAACACTGTTAGCATTTGCAATCTCTTGCATCTCAAAAGAGCCGATCGTTAAGTGCACTCCTTTGTTTTAATCAGCTCTCCCTACCGTATTAACAATGTTAGTCAGTACTTTTCCACTCACATTCCCGTTTCTCGTGCATTCCCAAGTGTCCTATCTCATTATCGTAAACATTTGTGCCAAGCGGAACACAATCCCCCACCTCCCTCTAATACACACACACCTCAGACTGCCAATCCCCCAGGTACTTCGTTCGATCTGGACGGATCGTCAAGTAGCTATGTCCCAAGAGAACGATAAACTTTATGACGATTGAGCGATGTTGATTCGAGGTCAATCATACCCGTCGCGCAGATTGATACAAGGAATGATAGGTGGGAAGTGTTGTTGTTCGTGTGAAAACAAACAATTTCTTTGGGGGCACATATGACTCGAAGTGAAAATTGAACCCAATCCACAGTACATCGGTGACATACGGTGGTCGAATTCGGTTTGTGCGCGGGATTTTGGTCGTTCATTGAGACACTGATCACGCCCAGCGGTTCTATTCGCAGTAAGATTGAGTTCACCCGTTGCGGATGTGTTGTCCACATTCCGGTGTGTTTGTCGCTCGGTGTGTGTGTGTGTGTGTGATGTCAAGTTTGTCCCGTACATGGGACAAATATGCATACGGACAAATGCGCTAGTCAGACATTCAACACTCATCAGTAATTTGGTGGTTCTTAGATTGAATTGAAGGTAGAAGCGTTAAGGAATGAAGGGGAGAAAAACAGAGAGCCTAGTGAGAGGGAAGGACGGTGACCAGAGTAACTTGAGTGTAGCGATTGTACAACAGCGGTCAATATGCCTCCCATGATTAGTGCCTAATCAGTATCAGACATATTTACTCCATGAAAATAATTTGGATCCCAAATAAACCAACTGCTCAATCATTTGCATAGATGGATGACAAAATTGATATTGGATGCAATCTATTTATGTGTACCATACAAATGAATTTCTTTAGATTGAAACTGGACAGTGGTGTTGAACAAACTCTATCTGTCAGACACCGAAGCTGAAGCCATTAACTTTTCATAGTATTTTTACCGTGCCCTTAGAACCCTGGGAAGTGCGGTTAAACGCAATATATGAATAAGTCAGAAAATTATGGTACATTTTGAGTATACTATTTAGTGTATTGTTTAATTAACAATGTAGCATGATCCAAAGATGCCAGGAATTCCTTGATTACTGTTTTGCTCGGGTTTGGTCTCAGCGGCTGCACGTGAATCCAGACTAGAAACACAGACTATGGTATAAAGCATGTGTCATGATAGACACGCACACACACACACACACACACGAAGGGATTTACACACTTTAACAACTTGACCCCTCAATATGAGATCTCCAGACCACATAACTCAAGTTTAAAATAACGTTTGTAAATGTATCCGGATGTATGCATCAGTACCTATGTTTGGATCCAGATTTAGGCCCAGGTCTCTCCATCCAACACAGGTATGGCGTGTTTTACAACTCTACATCGAAAAAGAAATCACCCATTTACTTTGGTAAAGGCACGTATCTCCTATCTCACACATGAAGCTAAACTAATTTGTATTGATCCATAAGGACCGTAATGCACGTGGGCTCTCATTCTCGGGACGAGTTTTATCCAACCTATGAATTAATTCAGCGAATTTTTAATTGATTCATTGCGTGATGAGAACATGTCACTACCTTGTTCGTCCGGGTTTAAGTAGTCATAAGCTCGGTAACTGTGCCCCGTTGACGAGTTTTGCGTTAGTTTGATGATTTAAGATCAAGACCAACTAAATTAGGGTCTTCGTGGCCTTGCTTGGTCGGGATGGCAGGTAGCTCGTTGTGTACTTCGAAGTGTTTCGGGTGTAATAGCCGACTGCATCGGTTTTGTGCCATACGTCAGAGACGGCGACTTGTTGTGTGTGCGGACGTACCTGTTGCGCTGGCGGCTTTGAGTCTGGTAGCTTTGTTACTTGCAAATGCAGACCGGGTGATGATTAAACAGGTAAGCGGTCATGGAACGAGCTGGTAGGGTCCTCGAGTACAATGATTAAGTAAATATTTGCCCTGGACGACTAAATGACAGTAAGGCGAAGAGTGACCTTATTTGTAAGTATCCCCCCCCCACACACACACACTTAACCCCGATATGAACAAGTTCACCGAGGAAGCTGTCTTAGTATGGTTTTGATTATGATGATGGTTGAATGGATGGTTGGATGATGGTTGTATCGATTGCCACTACCCATTCGTTGATAGAGAACCCAACTGGGTCACTGAGAGATGAACAGTCGAGCTACTCAGGTGATGCAAACAGTTGGGTCAACCGCGCGATTTTGTTGACAATACTAGTTGAGCAGACCTACTCTATAGATGCCTAAAAGTCTTATCAAGGATGAAGCAGCAGTACAATACCTTCAGGTCTTTTTACTTATATGTATGATATTTAAAAATTGTGTAACACACAAATGATGAGGACGGAAAACAGAATCACAAGGTATCTGCACGAATTTCAAAATGAAATATCGTACAAACGTCATACTATAGAAATTGATGCCTAAAATCAAGCGCTTCGAAAGAGTACCATGATCAATGTGGACGAATGAGGTGTAATTGGAAAATGACACATTGAGTGAATTCCTTTATGGATTGCAAGTGAATTGATTTCAAAGTTGTTATAAGCTTTCGTGGTCCACCAACATTGCAGTGATGAAATTTTCCAACATTTGCCAACATGCAGTGTTGCTTCGGACGTCTCATAATGCTTATATCAACACATTTGCGGAATGCACTCTATCAACGTGATATCACATTTCTTCCTGGGATTTTAAACAGCCAAACGCTCGCTTTTAAAAAGAGTTTAGTCAGTTCTACTTCACTTAATCACACTTAGGTATTACTATGTAAACCTATTTGTTCTAGACAACCTATGTTATAATCTTAGAAAGTATTAATAATGAAAGTACCGTTTATGTAAGTGACTGACCGACTGCTTCACTTAATCACTTTTAGTTAGTGCTTTTTACAGTTTATTGGCGCAGTTCAGTTTTATTTTGCATAACTATAAATCCTACATTTTAGGTCAGAACCAAAAAACATTTTCNAACATTTTCTTGTATCAGCTTGACAAAAATAAGATTATTCAGTTAACATATGCAAGTAGACGATTGTATGAATCTTTTAGCCGAAACTTCCGTCATCGTTTTGACAAGCAGAGAAAAATGTGTACGAGCGTCGATACGGTCTGGCTCCAAATTTGATTTTGGATTCCCAAACCAGACTCGGTCGGAATACTCTGATTACCTTGGACACACGATAAAGGGAAAAATGTTTTACTTGCAATTGCCTAAGTGTCACATCACTGGTTTGCATTGATCTATTGAAAAAAAAACGTGAGCCCAAATGTTCCACTGTCGGTTCTGGAGTTGAGACCCATTTCGTGTATGTTAGAAATACTCTGTCTACAGTCCACGAAGCTCAAGTATACTTTCTGTCCCCGACGTGGGACAAAAGTAGATCGATAGAAATGTGGATAGTTAGCAGCCTAATGCCTGACGTAAAAGCAAGGAACCAATAAGAATCTGGTCTGAGTACCGATCACATGATTCTTGTACCCTATAAACTCCCTTTTTGTAAGGGAGTGACTCCAGATTTTTCCCGACGGGAATTGCGGTCCTATGGGAAACAAGTATGCAGAGCTTGACAATATCTGGAATAAAAACTAA
>UZAN01040365.1:51959-67688 GCA_900618425.1 Echinostoma caproni | reverse complement strand
TAAATATTTCTTTCGCTTTTGATTACCTTTGGTGTCCTTTTTGTATTTGTTCTTTGTTTTGTCGCTAGTCTATAAACGCTCCGCGGCATTTTGACCATTCAAGGTCGGAATTTTTCCTTTCCTCTATCTCTATCTCTCTCTCTCTCTCTCTGTCTCTCCGCTCATTATCAGGCTTGTTCAAATTAAACGCACTACCAGAAGAGGTTACTTGAAATCTTTCAGCGAATTTTCAGAGTAGCGTTGTAAATTTTCAGTTTCAGTTTTTCACCACCATTAGTCGTGTGCTTTCATGCGCCGGTTTCGATTGCTGTCTTCTGGTTGCCTGTTTGGATGAAACAGTAGAAGAAAGACAGAAAAGTTGAAAGTAGAATCAAACAGAAAATGGAGAATTTCAGTGAATTATGGTTGCAACGAATTTGCGAATATGCACAAACGTGACTGTTAATGACACTCAGCCATATCAGTTATTGTGGACAGATGGTATCAATTCTGTTTTGGGGTACACCCATATTTCTTTTCGGTGTGCAGTTTAACAGTCACAGGTTTTTCTTCGTAGAACATATATATATATATATATATATAAATCGATTACGTAATTTCTTTACCTGAAAGGGTTCTTGTTTTAGTAGCATCAATCCACACCACTGTGCAGTTCTGAATTGAAATAAACGATAATAGCACAGAGATGTTGGGAACATTGTTTTATAGCTTGAATTTTTCGATTCTCACGTTAGTGATTTGGAGAACTAGGAATGGGGGTAGGAAATGTACGACCATACATCCATCGTTCCCGATTAATGTCCAAAAGAATTAGCTGACCACGTAACCAAGTGAGAAATTCAGATTGACAAGGGTCATTGGGGAACTGAAGAGAACGGGCATCAAAATCCGCTTGCCAATTCTAATTTTCAAATGTCACAATACGAACGGACCTGGTGAGAATCTCGCGGATGAAAGGCTGGCGTGCAAACCAAGGGACTGTGATTGCCTCGTGACATGTCTGCATTCATTCGCAGTGATCACGGATAGTATTCTGTCCCTTGCAGTTTGCTCTGCCTCCTTTTTTTCTCGTTAGAACGATTCGAGTTGATTTGTTAGGAAGCGAGCGACAAACAATCAGTGTTATTCAGAAGACGTGATGTTTTTTGTGATATTTTTCGTTCGTGCAAATAATCGGTGAGTAGTCAACAGATGAATATATCAAAAGTGTTTGGGTTGTCACTAGTACAAATAGCAGAAAGGAGAAGGGAAAAGTTTAGCCCGGTTGTCAAGTAATCGCGCATTGTAAAATAAATTAAATCTAATCTGGGAGCAGGGTGAAGCATGTTTCACAGTGTTAGCTTATTTCCAACCCATTGAGCTGCTCATCTGCCCAGCTCTTTTCTTGCTGAACTTACTCTATCAGGGCGATCAATAGAATGATCAATAACCTTGATTAGAATAGCTACAAGAATTGTACGCCATACCTTAGCACTGTCACCTTGTTCGTTTTCGGTTATCCCGAACATGGTCCCGTACGTTGGTTGCATCGGCGTGTCACCATGACGAGCCTTTATTCTGATTCATTGATTTCTCCTACCGTGCATCAACTGTAGGGGTCATAACTTCCATCGGAAACAATTTAATCCAGATATAGTGGTGAGAGATCTGATAACAGAAGGAGTGAAAATAGTCAGAGTAGTTTCTCGGTGGTTGATTTGTCCGTATGTTTGTGTTCTACCGGCGGGATCTCGAGTTCAGTCGTTGTCGATAAATTCAAGCTGCAACTAATGTGAAACAAAACCAAAACATTGAGCAAAAAGCATGGTTTTTAGTGCTGGCGGTCCGTGAAAGTCAAATTTAGTTCGTTTTTGTTGTTTTCTTCTGTAATGCGATCATGCTTGACTTATTCGCAACCGAATTATAAACCTTCTACAGCTTCATTCATAAAACAAAACTAACGAGATGACTTGAATTGCCTGAAATAGATTTCATATCTCTATTAATGATGATCACAAATTGACCGTGTGGAGGGAAACAGCTCCGTCCTGCTGCCAAGCTCTGTTTACTACCGTGATGACTTCTAAAACCACCATCACACACACACAAAAAAACCCCTGCCTGCCTAACTCAAGATGAATCAAATTATTGTGACCAGTTTAGCGTGTCGAGTACAGGTTTTTTTCAATCAAATTCACATGCAATCATAAAATTGATTGAACGAGCGCATTTAGATGCCGCTTTTATTCACGTATAATAAATGTTTGAATTGCTAAAGAAGAGAGGAGTGACTTAACATGATATAATTTGCGTGCAGGACAATTTAACTATCTATGTGCTGCTGCTCACTGCAGAAAACTACACTGCTTACGTTTATGATTGCATAAAATCAAGGACTAAAATGGCCACGGATGTGGACAGTAGTTACCAGCTGTAGTGAATAGCTCTTTACGCTGGTATAGGTCTCTAAAGGTCGATTGTAACCGCTTCAGCAAGCTGAAGCAACTTAGAGTTATTAGCAGCTGATAAAATGTGTTTTGAGTTGACGACGCTTATCTCCATATAGCCTCACGAAAACGGGTCAATCAGTAGTCAGTTGAACCGGATTTTCAATGCGCCCTCTGATTCGGTTATGAAACGTTATTTCTGTTCCGCTTATATGTAGCTATCGCCCTCATTCACACGAAAATTGGTAAGGAGCCTGGATTTGTCGTGGGGTCAATACCAGATACCAGATAGATTGCAACACAGTCCTGTCAATAGTCAAGATGTTTTTCATGTCCAGGAGATTAAGGTAGTGTTGGGGTGTTGTTTCAATCGATCGTTTGTTTTACTGCATCAGTTGTGTTTTTATGATGGGTCCGTGTAAGACTTTAATTTTGCCTGTCGAACAATCTGATTGGTTGAGGGTTATATGTAAACGCCTGTGATTCCCTTCCCAAAGGTGATTCGTGTCCACTGGACTATACTGAGAGCATTTCCTGAGGAACTAAATTTTGACAGGTAGTTGTTCTTCTCGGCTTCCAGAACTGAATGAATGTTCAGATGTAACTGGCCCAGCGGTTCGTTCAGGTCATTGGGTTATTACAAACTACCAGCAAAAGCATCCTCATCATTCACATATATTATGAATATATTATAACTCAAGGGAAATGATGTTCTAAGCTTTGTTTTCAAGATGGGTCACTAATTAATTGAGTCATGAAAAGCCCTAAGGTAATTGTATATGGAAACATTCTCAAGTCAGCTACTTGTTCTCTCTCTCGAATGGAAGGGCAGTATTTGTATCACACAACAGTCAAGGGTGTTCGAGAGTGGGCATAGACGGATGTGATTCGAATAAATTGTTCTCAACATGATAAAAAACTGCGCACCTAATTTTATGGGAAGGAATACCGGTGAACAGGGTTTTCACATAAAAGGAAGCAATGTACGCTTTCCGTTCACATTTGTCTGTTTTAATAACTGATAATCAACAATCGAACCTATCCTTATTATTATGTTATCGCAGGGCCTTTTCCCATCATGTTTGACGCGAGTCCCGCATCAACAAGGTAGAGTGAAGTCGGACATTATATTCAAGCATTCCTGGAAAGCCTCACATTTGTGGTATTTGACTTTGTTTTGGTCTTAATTTACTAGATTTATCAGTAATCAAATGATTCACAATAATTTTACATGTAATCTTCTAATTCAGACCTTTTACTTTGTCACTTCTCTAGTCCCGTCGAATTTTACAATTGTCATTCAAAATCGGTTCCATTTTTACGCATTGAAAATCATCATCCTGGTTAGTATTCAAAAACATAGGATTATCTCCTGAGTGGAGCCTATTTATAGCAGTGATGTACTGTGTCGTGTTATCTGCGTTCTTTCGTTCTGAAAAGATTACTCTGTATTGAACTTCTAGATATATGAGTTTCCCTTTGATCTGTTTGTTTGTGTAGCCTAGTTGTGGCCTCAGTGACCTCAACTGTTAGCGGATACGTTTAAGTGACTTTTAACTATCTATGCTTTTGGTTCCTATTGATCGTGTTCATAAATAAAGGTCATCCAAATATGCTTTCAACTGGATTTAATTGCAATCAATGGATGAAGGATTACATGATAGAATCTTCAAGGATTTTCTGATTGTCGTATTAGTCGATTTGACTGTCAAATGCAGCTTTTGCTTCATGTCCTTCTTCACGTTAGTCATTTTATGGACGCAGATGTTTTCAATTTGATTGTACACATGCGCTTGCGCACATGCCATAAATCTGATACGCACATTTGAGACAAAAAATTTTAGGACTAAATGTAAATGAGAGGGAACGGTCTGATCAGCTGCTCGGTGGCGTAGTGGGTAGCACGCTTGCGTTCTGCCCATGTGCTTCCCGGTTTGATCCTCTGTCGGCTCGATGGGTTCGCACTGCTGATGAGACCCAACCAGGTCGAAACAGCTGTCCAGTGCTTCCGAGCTTTTCAGTTCACGCTTCATTTGCTATATACACGACGAAGTCCCATTTGAAATTTAACCAAATCCTCCATTACTCACAAGAAATGTAAGAGAAGCAAATATTTTCTTTGATCTGTTGATGACTGTCGCACAGTTGTTGTTTTAAGTAACCCAGTCTGTGTGAGTACGACACCGCTCTGCGCTTATTTTGTGGAACGTCTAATCTCATTTAAAAAGCTCCTCACCGTGGTTTTTTCTTTCGTTCTCGGATTTATACTGGTCACCATTTCAAGAATTCGGTTTATAAAGTTAGCTCAGTTGAGGTAATCGCAGCGTGGTTTAACAAATTATCAGGACCGGAGTAGCATCAGTGACCCTCGAATTGGGGAAAATTGAACTAAGTTTCCCGGATCTCCTAGTGTCATTCAAGACATTAAAACATGGAGATTTGATAAATTTGCTTTATTTATTTATTTATTATTTATTCCTCTTCTACAATCAAGCCCAGACAGTTACCATTGGAATGCAAAGAGCAATGGACAAGAGCGTGAGAACATTTATCGAGTGACATCTGTTATGAACTTCTACGGACTTGAATTTGGTACTGTAAGATTGACTTTCAGATTTTCATTCTGCCACATCAGCTGCTTATCATGCCAAAACGGCATTGCAAAATTTCAATCCAGTTTTATTTGATTGAATAATTAATTAGAAACGAAAAAGTAAGAAGTATTTTACACTGCCCTGGTTTAATCGTTCAATTACTTTTTATTAAAATATCGTATCACAGTAGGCCATAGAATTGCAAAACTGATCGAACTGGTTTTCGACTCAATTGCATAACGGACTATGGCAAGTGTATGGAGAATCCCTGGGGTTCTTGTTTTACGTATTGATTTGAACCGATCATCCTTTCGACTTCATTTTCACACACAATCCTCAGTTCTTCCGGTCAGTCATACACTCGGAAACAACAGACAATGTTTTTTCTTATAAGAGCCGATCAGTATTGCATATCACTTATTCAACTCTATCACACACAAGTAACTGTGAATTTGTATATTAGCTCAGACCCTTCTGGGCCTCATGGTTTGTCTATTTGCAGCGGGGTGGCGTTGGACAACCTTTCCAATCAAGGCATAACATAATTTTTTCAGCCAAAGCTTTCCTACAACATATTGGTTGCCCAACTGGTATATGTCAAATGAACTCCAGCAAGAATTATATTTATTTCATTTGCACACCTTGCTCCCTGACAGCCGCGCTACATTTACAGCATCGATCTTCACATACTCGGATCATCCACTCAACTCACAAAGGTACACATGCAGTCCACAAGTGAGGATTGAACCTGCCTACCGGAGAAGGTTTGCGCTAAAAGCTACCAGAATTGGGACAATTAGCTCAGCTTAGGAGTTAAATTAAAGGACATGATCTGATTAGTTAGTTAGGGTGCAACAAGAATGAGGCGATTTGTGACAAAGCTGGGTAAAGCAGGAAGAAGCTGTGAGTGATGGGCTGTTGCCATTGATATTGTGGATAGAATGCTGTGGTCAATCTGGGAATTACAGTGAATGCTTCCAAATTGATCTTGCTATTCAGCGGAAATATTGTTGATTCCATCAGTGCATTCTTGCACTATTGTTGCGTATCACGTCACTTGTACCTTTTGATGCCAGAGATGTATAGGCAATTGCATTCGGTCCAAAGAAAGCGGAGTTATTAGAATGAACCTGTGCCTCAATGGAATTTACTCCTTGGGGTATTGAGGGTCTAGACTGAATCCACCCATGCAATGAGTCATTCCAACATCAATGCCTGAGCATGGTGATCATTGCCATCGTGCAGCGCACTACAGTGAAGTGAACTTCACTGATAGCTGCCAAACTGTTATTGGATACGAGGTAAGTGAGATTGTGTAAGGAGGATAAGGATAAGGTCTTCTTTAAAGGACGGCAAAAGAACACAAACCTCTGTGGTCCACACACAGAGCACACAGTTCACCTATGCATGCACACTATTTCGAGCGTTCTGGTCTGGCAAGAAGTAACATTAAGATCCCCACTACTGTTGGTTTGTTGCCATAACCTTCAGTGTCTCCAACCATCCACTTATAGTCTTTTGAACCCCTAACCCGGAAGACGAGAAACATCTGCTCTACCTGATCGCTTGGTGCATTTATTCATGCCTCGTCTCCACGCCATCTGTTGGACACCCATGTAACTTTCTCTAGCCTTCAACAGCCACTGCGAATAAGGCGCACTGCGGTAGGCGACCGTCGGACATCAGCAAAACGTCTCCTAACCGGTGGAGCCTATTGAACTCAATTCGATGAGATAACGAGCTCGTGTTCGATGCATTTGCAAACACCCGGCGACATTTCTAACTCACTCACTCCCCCCAACCTGGACCAGAATACGTAAGCATCGATTGCGAAAACCACTAGGCGACGTATGTCTTCTCCCTGAAAATTCAAGGTCTCCCAACCGTAAACCAGAACCGATCGTACAGCGGTGCAGTAAATGCCACTTTTCAACCCAGTTTTGCAGCACCATTTTGCAATATGACGGTGAAAAACGCAAGCCGAACGGAGCAACACAATTTGCCAGTCTGTCAAGTGAGCTTGTGCATCTTCCATATATTCGCACAGGCAAACTATGTCGTCTGCGTACTCTAGGTCGTATAAGTTCTCACCAGATACCCATTTGATGCGTTCATACAGTGTATTCTCCAATATTTTGTCTATAATCAAATTGAACACGGATGGCGAAAAAGGACACTCTTGACAAACATCGCTGCTAGTTACAAGCGGCATTCCTTCGCGAAGGAACGAATCTGTAGGAGCTTTGCACTCAGGTGAGTCGAAGGCTCGTTTTAAGTGAAGGAACACGACAACCCTTGGTCGATGGTGTGTATGGCGTGGATTAAGGACATGACGCATGATGAATATTTGATCGATACAACCACGACCTGGTCTAAATTCTGCTTTTTTCGCGGATATCTATTTCCTTAAATGGTGTCAGACGTCGAAGTATGACGGAAGCTAATAACTTGGTGACAACTGGGATCAAACTTATTCAATGTTGGTTTGTGCATTCTTTGCAAGATCCTTCTTAAAAGTTGTAGCAATCAGTGATTCGGCCCAGGATGATGGAGTGCGCTCTCGTGACCAGCTGTTATGCATTAAATAATTAATGGAATGTACTAGGTCACTACCCCATCATGTAAAGAGTAGGAGGAAGCCCGTCCGGCCTTGGCACTTTCTTTTCTTCAAGATCGTACTTCTGCTTCACTGGGAGGTTCACATAATACTACCAACAGAGCTTCAACTACATCAGACGATATAGTCTAGTTAGCCCCTGGCCAGCTGAACTGTTGGTTAAAGTACTCTGCCCACCAGTCAAACTGTTGTTTCCTACCATCAATAGCTTGCCCGCTTTGTCTCAGATTGTTTCGCTATGGTTCGCCAACCTCCTGTGTTGCGTACCGGTTGGAACAGTCCTTGACTATTCCTTGATGCAGCTCCTACTTCAATTTCGCTAGCTTTTGTTGCCTACCATTCTTCAAAGTCTCTCTTGAGGCTCTTCGTGAGCTGACGTTGTAGATACCACTTACCCCTGCTTTGATCCCTGGTGATCGGGATTCGCGGCTTTATCTCCATCAGTGCTACTGCCTCAATAGTCATCCAATGCCCCTGACGAATTAAAAGCTCAGATCCACAAGCAACTCTCGTTGAGGACTGCATTGCTCGTCTAATCTGATGCCACTGTTCATCTAGACTACCACGACTAATTCACCTTTGAAATTGAATCAAATCCTCCACTGACCACTTGAGATCCAATGTTCTTGACAAACTTTTGACTCGAATCCGAGAGAAAGTTTGCCCCCGAACGCATTGTACATCTAGTTTGATCCTACTACTACTTATCTACTTCGTCATATAACAGTGCTCCTAACTCCCATCTACGCTTCATTTATTTGCAAGCTAGGTATTGCAATATTGCAGAATTCTTTCGGTTGCCAACATGCTCATCAAGTTCAAAACTTGAACTGTAATAGTTTTCTTCAGTTTTCGTTAAAGATAGAATGAGATACCCAATTTTATGGTACAAATTACATGAACTGCCAACAGACACCAACAGTCATCATCAAACTTTACATTTACTTTGTTCCTTCAGACAAAATGACTATTTTGTACAATCATGGACAATTGTGAGTTAATCCTATCACCACCGATGTGAATCACTGAACTAAGCATACGAAAAGCACATGTAATCAGGCTGTCAGAAGATGCCGAGAGGATGGTAAATGATGCAACAAAGATAATAACCTATGTGACGAGAAGGGAGTAAGAAAGGGCGAAGCTGTGGGTGTCGGGCTGTTTCCATTGGCATCGTTCATAGGATGCATTTGTCGATTCGAGAATTACAGAGAAAAATGCAATATCTGTTATCTAATGAACAAGTTCAAGTTTGATCTTGATATCAGTGGAAATACTGTTAATTATTTCACTGCAACCTTGTACCATTGTTAAATATCTTGCCAAGTGTGCCTTTCAATGCTAGAAATGTGTAGGTAATTGCGTTTGGTTTGAAGGAATCACGTTATTCGACGGAACCTCTGCCTCAATGAAGTTTGATCACCAGGCTATTGAGGACCTAGAATGAGTCCATTCAGATAATGATTCATTCCAAAATTCATGTCTCAGCATGTTGACCGATTTATCGATCAATTCACCTTCTTATCCGGTCGACTGGGTTTGATCATTCTCATCTAAAGCCCACTTGATCAACGGACAAGGTCTCATTCTATTCTCCGGTGGGGTGGGGGTGGGGACAAACCTCACCAAAACTCACTCAGTAACTCAACAAGAAATAATTTTATTTGTTCATTCTGACTGGACCCGGTTCAATAAGTGACGTATGACGGCCAAAGCACCAGTTCCTTTGAGGGGTTTTCAGTAGAAAGCGATTGGTTAGGTTCACTTGAAGCTACAAAGGATTCATCTGAAGTTCAGAAGGCATAAAAGAACAATTTGGAAGGCACTCTAGTGTAGTGATCCTAGCCTACAGGGTGACCCAAACCACGGAGCGACCCTTCTTGACACATTCCGGACAACGAACCACAGGCCGATAGTGCTGACCAATCAGAAGTCGTGAGGTCCAGACAGAAACTGTATGACGTCAAGAATACGAGCACGCGATTGGTGGATATCCAGATAACCAACAAACTTCTTTTGTACATGTTATTTAAGCCCCAGTTTAACCCCAATAAAGAAACTGTTACTTCTGAGACCTTTTCCTTGCGTCTCGGTTACGCGGGATACCGTCGTGCAAGTGCCTGTGCGATTGCAGTTTCCGTGGCGTCCGTGATTCTTGATTAGTGATTCATAATTCATGTTTCGTAATTCTTGGTCTGCGCCTACTTCAATAATCACACAGAATTATATTTTAGTACATATCCGAATAGGTAAATACACTTCAGTTTCACCATATAAAATTTGCGCCTCGGGGTAAACTGTGGTTAGCAATTATTGATCATCAAAAGACATTCACAAATTGATGTGGTCGTGGAATTCGTTGACTTGACTTGTTTTCTAACCATACAGACGTGGGCCTAATTTAAACAATCCAATAGCTTTCAGCGCTCCGCCCTTTCATTTCGTTATTGAACTGCAAACCACTTTCCTGGAACAGCGTGACGAGACTCGAAATGCTGTTTTGTGAATTAGCAATTATAAAAAGCGTAAAACTATCATGAATAACCGATGATATATTGAAATATATTTCTTGTGCTTCGCGTTCGTACTCGTTTGATTGAAAAGTAGAACTGAATGTGTGCATTCGTTCCCTAGGAAGCTATTTCGAAACTATTATATCATACTGTTTCAAACCAGAATAGAGAAATACATTTTTGAATACATTTTTTGAACAAAGTCTTATTCAAATACCAGAAATATCCAGACCTATGGTAAAATATTATTAGTTTCGATTACCTTAAAAGGAAATTTGAATGAATGAAAATAAATAACGTGCACACATGGAATATCTCAATGTTACGGCCATGGAAAAACAGAAAATGTATTGAAAAACTAATGGGTTATTTTAGATTGTTTCTATCTCAGACATATGCATTCTCGGAACAAAAGCTTCCCCCAGTCTGGCACACAAATCTGTCAAGCACTGTCCACTGACCAAATGACAAAACAACACCGTCGGAGTAAACTGATCCCAACAGCTTTCAGTTTTCCAGTTGCAGCCAGTACACAACAAAGTAGTTCGTTTGATTACCGACTGACTGACTGCTAAATGATCTCCAAGCTTTTCGTTTTGGCGGATGACAATGAAGGAAACCGTTCCATGGGTCGGTTCAGCACACGCACACACGTATAACGCGATTCCTCAATTCCCTTAACAGGAACGCTGGCGCGCTGGCACGATGTCATTGATTTGTGCTACCAGAATGTTCTGGGCATTGATTAATGAACTGTCATAGTGTATTTTTGTTTTCCACCTTTCGCTCCCTCGGCTCGCTCCATCTATGTCAGTAGTGGGCAAATGAAAAGCAACCATACAGTGAGCGGATATCTAGCGCCTGTGTACGTGTGTGGTACTGAAGTTTGGTCATAGGGCAACAGCAACTCCAATATGACTTTACACTCTCAACATCAATTTTATTCAATAGCTCATTCATTGAACAATTGCGGCGCTTTCCTCACCGTTTTCGAGTTACTGGTACGGTTCATTCATCCAGAGAGAAAGGTAAATAAAACCCCAAATATCTTCAATAAACTATCCTGACAGAACCAATCTTTACCGAAAGTACAATACCTTCAAATGATCCGATTATACCAGCTCCTAAATATTGACTACTAATAAAAATTATGGTAGTTAGTTCTTTGTTTGGTAAACCGTGGTTATCGTTATTTTGAACTGCGGACTATTTCTTGACCTTGGTGGAGCTCGACCCCACGCAGGGATGCCATCGATGCTTTGTTTTGGATGCTCGACCAGCTCGACCACAGCGCCAGTATTTTCACATTTAGATTATTCATCCAACTCAGAGAGGCATATAGACTGCACCAAATGGCAAGTTAGCTGACTATTGATGGTTAATGGTTAATTTTATGTGATGAGTGAACCAAATGTGTGTGCGTGTATAGGGCTCTCTTCAACTGCGGGACAATCCATCCTGAACTGTAATATCAGTTTATCAGAAAATAACTAAGCCTATACAAGTTAAAGGTCGGAAAGAAGGAAGTCCTCATATTGGTTACTGCCTACAACTAATACTTAAACGAATGTCATAATTTACAATTTATTAAAAAATACTTACTGTTATTCGTCTGTTCAGGAGTGAAATTCGTTGGATCTTTAATGATATTGTCCCTCAAAGATAATCAATGAAACGTTCATCTTTTTTGAGAGTGAAAATCAAGAGAGGCCGTTAGAACTGAATCATCCGGGAGCATGGGATATTTGCACAAGTTGAAACTTTTCATCTGTCCAAATGATGTCGACAGTTTTTAATTGTTTATTGAAATGGATCCAGCACTATATTCCATACTGAATGGTTGAACCAGGTGCCAAATCGGTGTCTTTTTCTGGCCAGCATCTCTTGATTAAATCGGTTGAAACGAAAGATGTTCTCGTTCAATCACTTGTAAACTCACAGACACCGGAATTTTTCTACTGTCAGTAAACTAAGTCAGGAATCACTGTACCTTTGATTCCATGCAAGTCGGAAAGGGTCAACTAGAACACTCGAGTTTTCGATTTGCTTGCAGAAAATAAACAATGAAACAACTAAGAGGAATGTCTTATTTCAACGTGTATCTCTGATAGTCATTCTGGATACTTTTTATCAAACCGTCATAGATGGAACGACCAACAGTAGCAAAGTTTTACTTTGAATTTGTGGATTAGATATCACTAATCGATTAAAATGCTAATTTCCATTTATTTTAAGATGTTTCATATCTGAATGGCTACAAAAAATATTCCTCACGTACAAGTGTCCAATGGTAATGGAGGGTTTGAAATGAATTAGTTTGGTTTACTTAACGAGTATATCCTAAAAACGTTGAAAAGTTACCAACAAACCTCTTAGTTTCGGTTTCACCTTTACTGACCAAAAGCAGACCACATAGTGCAAACACTTGAGATGAGTGTGAGAAACACTCTTTTCACCGAGATGCGTTTCAACAGTGGATTGCATGTTTCTACACTGTGAATAAATTGCCTCGAAGGAGATCACCGGATACACCTACCCCAACTATGATCAATAACCGTAAAAATAGGAAATTCGTTCCGTGATCCAGGGATTCTGGGTGCTGCTTAGTACTTCTGAATGATCATTAAACTCATATTCATTTTGCCATCAAACAATTGACTTTATGCCCAGAACACTTTATACTATGTTTTAAAGTGTTTCTCTGACAAATATTCGTACATTGCATCACTGCAATGAAGGGCTAAGATAATACAGTCCGCAATAATAATAATAATAAGTTCGATTGGGGTAACGATTCATAGTCTATTTTGTTGTTACTAAAGAAATTATCAACTTCTAGTGGACGGTGAAGCATATTCGTCAAATTCTGTTCACTGAATGCAAAGATAAGTTAAATCAAAGTGACAAACTCTTCGGAAACATTCGTTCCTAAGCTCCTATACTGCAAACATAGGTCACGATCATAAGGACAATTATGACGTTGTAATATCCTATCTGTTAGTGATCGTTTTGGGTGGAACAGAATGAACAATGGGTACAATAAATGAATTCGACCGACCGGGTCGACTACCACGTCACCATTTTATTACAATCTGATTCAATGTTCGAACTTAAACTCCGACTAATAGCGTCCTATGATGCGGGCACAGCAACCGGAGAATGTGCAAAAGTGCATTTCTCTGTATTTTACTAAATTCGAAATAAAAAAGAAAGCCATTGCGCACAGTTCAATGACGGGAACATACGCGAAGATTTTCTCTACCGGACATCTGTGCAATTCATCTCATCAAGGTGGGTCCCATCCCCGACCGTCCTCTCCTCAGTGATTCCACCACACACACACACATACACACACACACATACACACACACACACACACACAAACACTCGTCCTGTTTCTGTTTCACTTGATCGAGCTAAAATAAAAAATCTGACAGAGCTGTGCAACTTTTGACAAGCTGATTCAACAGTACTCCTCTGCAAGCAGTGATCCTTTGCCAAGTGAAATATCACTCTGCTATTCAAACATGTGTTCCGTAAACTTGCCATCAAATTAATTTCTCCTTTCCTGAATAAAAATCAGTAAGTGTTTTCTAATTTTCAAGTACTGATTTTCTTCAACCCGATAAAGTTGGTATAGGTCAGTGATTTTCGGCTTTCGGCGAGATTTCATGGAGAATTTCAAATGCATTTCGAGTGAGGCATTTCAAAATGGCACCAATATTTAAATGAAAAACAAGTATTGAATGGTTACTTCGAATAGTACGAATACATATCGGTGTATCGGTACCTACAATTTACCAAAAAGTAGACACTCACGTTATATCCTCATCTTTAACAACTATGGATACATACAATCGATTGATTTCCAGCTTGAAACCAGTTATGAAAAAATGCTAGTTTAGACTTTGATCGTTATAATATGACTATCTTGGGATCTTGGTGGTAGACTTTCTTATTCGGAAGATGAGGCCGACATTGCACTGGGTAGTTTAAGTGCTAACCATCTTCGGTATGTATTTCAGTTCAGTTTTCCAAATGGGTGCTGAGAATTTAGGGCACGATATATTTAGCGGTAGAAAACACCGACAAAGGGAGCCTTTGACGTGAAAGCCTGATCCACAGGGTCACTACCTTTCGACAGCGTCGCAGAAGCACCCGTGAGAGAGCTTCTAGAGATCTGTCACCCATGGCTTTGGTGTTTCGGTTCAATGAATTGTTCGCTGGTTCGTTGATTGTCGGTCCTCTTACTCGGGCTTAGTCCTTAGTCTCATGTACCCATGAGATAGGCGGGAAATGGAGGGGACCGCACCTTATTAGTTAGAAACTGTCCAGCTTCGCTGGGTGGTTTTTTGTTCAATGAAGTGCAAGGACTTCTCTCATCGTCGGGATGAAGTCCCAGGCACCCAACTCTTACACCCATTCAACAGGGATTTTTCGAACATCCCCTCCCGGCGTTCGTTTTCTAGAATAACCTCCCCAGGGGAGATTTCACGATCGGAGGGAACCAGGAGGTGCCCAATCAGTTGACCTTGTGAGACTAATTTTCGTTTGGCCTCTACCCATGGAGCTTCCAGACATAATTGGATCTGCGGTTGTGAAAAGCCATATTGTGTGGCTCGTAAGTACGCAAGTCATTACACCACGTCAGGTTGCAGTCTAGCAGTGATGGCGTTTTAAACATTCCAAGGGTGAAATGTTATTGTTTGTTTGGATCGGTCCAGCCCCTTAACCTCATTCTAACTGGGGAGCAGTAGAGAATGATTCTTGGGTAACTATATATCAGTGTCAGCATACCAGAAATGTGAGTCGGTATTTGCCGATATGAGACATCTTTAACACCGTCGCAACATCTGGCTTTCTGTGAAGGGTTAAGTGCATGCCATAGAAATTCCGCCAGCTCTGCTTTACGGTGCAGAGCATTGACCACAACGGTGACAAGTTAAAAGTCCATTGTTAGTGTTTAATCTCCCCTCTCTCCAGAGCATTGCACGAATCCGGGGGAGCAACCGGACAAGCAATGCTGAGGTTGGGTATAGAGTTTGAGGTAATCGCGGTAGCCTACTGGGGCAAGCGGTCGACCTCCATAGATTACTCTGGTTCTGGCATGTGTTGTGCATATCACCAAANGATGGAAAAACACTGGGGTGGTGAAACTAAGACCTGGTATGAAGGTATGAAAACCCTGACCGGAAAACTCGATCATACAGGTCGCGTTTGGTTCCCTGGATAGGGACGGCAGAATACTCTTAACCGATGGTTTAAGACCCTGATTGGTGCGACTGAGTGTCGTAAACAATGACACTCGTGCATATATCCATGAAATTAGCTATCTTAGTCAATACGAATTGTCTATTTTCTCTTTTGTTCTGCTCTCAACATTCCAATCGTCCTTCAGTTCTTTTATCTAAATGGACAGGCAAAAGACAGCAACCAAAACCATCACATAAAAGTTCATGGTTATTAGTTTTTCAAATACACTCTCTGCTGCGGTTCGTGAACAGAATAACATGTTATCTTGATATTAAGATGACCAGGTTGCTTCGTTGGTGTCAAATAAAAGTTCAATTTTAATAAAA
>UZAN01040365.1:12629-34304 GCA_900618425.1 Echinostoma caproni | reverse complement strand
TATATATATATATATATACAAAACATCGAATCGTAGCATTGTTTCTTCAATGGACTGGTTCTAAAAGAGCTGTCTATCCAATAGTCAAGGGTGTTGCAAACAAGGTTAATGTGATGTAATTACCTTTCCTGGGTACAAGCATATGAATTAACGGACAAGAGATTGCCAAATAAGCATGCCTGACGAGCGGCAAGAACCGCGAAATCGGTCATGTGCTTCCAGGGAAATTTTGTCCAGTCATTGACATACTACTTGTTATCAAATATAAATAGTGAGCACTGAAGCGATAAAAGTCTTGCCCGTTAGATTTCATTTATGCAACATTTACAAATCTCGTTTTTCATTGAACGAAGTCGAAGGGCATTCTTAGCTAGGAAATGCATGAAAGTTGCGCATAACTCGGAACACAGAACGTTTATTGACAGATATGTCATAGGAAACTTATCTGGGATCTGTGGTCGTGGCTGAAACATGACGATTCAGTGGATCGTATGTTTATTTTTTATTGACGGTGGTTCGACAAGTTTAGCGACGTGATCCTCGGGTATTTTGGTTCTGAGCCTTTGCGCATGTGCTTAGGCCCTCTACGTATAATACCACTGAACAGGCAGAGTACTCTATGGTCATTTTTCCGTTTTCTGCAGCAGTACGAGGTAAGAACTTCGCACAAACGGATGCTGGTATTGAAACCAACAGATATACTCGCGGGAATATCGAAAAAGGGTTGTTCAGTGCTCTCGCTAGTCCAGTGCATGTTTCAAAATTCCGAGCAATGTGATAAAAAGAAATAAGACAACAAATTATCTGATCTGCATCCGAGAGAACAACCTGTGACAAGTCAGTCAGAACACAGCTTAGATAAGTTATTTCAAAATGAATTGTGCGGTGGAAACGATGACAAACCCCGTCACTGACGTACAAGAAGGGGCCAGGATTTCTTGAAATCAGCATCGGGTTCTGTGGAGATTACAACAGGTTAAAAAGACCATACATGCTAAGCGCACTCATATGAGGAATCAAGAGATAAAGATGAAACTGGACGGATCGGAAAATTCACAAAAATACTGACGTGACACCAGGAACAAACCAATTGTATATAATGGACAGTATGCCGTATGGTTCACAGTCAGTAAACAACCTGTGGAGACCTACGCGGAGATACTTGAACTTTTCATTTGGACGTTTCACACAGCTTAGGGGGATGGGACAGCATGCGTTTCACATAAAGTCCCCATAGTAAACACACACACCTCATACATCACGAAGCCGGGGTCATTCTTGCTAGCATCCACATTTCGGAGCTGATCACTTCCTGTCCTTGATGCAGCCTTGTCGAGACGAGTAAATCGAAAAGCCATCATGAATAATTCATTTCCAGCACTTAAGGTGGCCTCAAACAGATAGAGGGGAAAACAGTAACGCCCCAGTTTGCACAAAGCCGATCATCAGTATGCAGAGAGAGGGAGTGTGTGTGTGTGTGTGTGTGTATTAATGTTTTCGATCAAAAATGGAAATGCCAAACTCAAATGACCTGAAACAATCGGGGTTCGCAGGATATTGTCCCTATGTTTTAATTGTATCTCTTTTAGTTGCTTTCCAAAATGATATTTTGCTTTTCTATGATTTTCTTAGGCTTCGCTGATCCACGTATGAAAAGTGATCATTGCTGTGTTCTGATTGTCGAAGTTGGATAAATAAATTCTAGTAACGTTATGATTTTGGCAGAGATTATATATATATATATATATATTGGACGGGATTATACGGCCACATGACCCCTTCGATCAAACGCACATAGCTAACGATGAGGTATTTGAAATAGGCCGTGTCATTTTTTGTTATCGCTGGAGCTTTGGCTTTTTCATCACACACAACCTCTGGATATAATTTTGTATCAATTACGGTGATCTCAATGATAACCTACAACGCGCTCAGTTTAATTTCCGTACGAATATCCGTGGAATATATCAACGAACCGTCCTGACGTGCTTTTTCTCGTTTTGTGAGAAATAAGGTTTAAAGGATCACCAGAAATTCACATGGCAAACGGAAAAGACATCGCGCTGGCTGGAAAGTTGCACTTGAGCACCAAAACCTGAAGAGTATTGGTTTTCCGATCATTCTGTCGTCGAACATCTGCTCGATTCTTTTCAAGCTAACGGACTTCGGTCTTCTGATTCACTACGGAGAGCACTCCAAAAGTTGTGTGCTACTTTTTTAAAAATCTCGGTCACAAGAATCCGTTGAGGACGAATGGGTTCAGATCGAAGGCTTCCAATTATTTCGAGCAGATAGACCTCCAGGAAGGAAAACTAAAGGTGAAGGCGTCATCACTTATGTGCGCCGGTCGTGGTGTAACTCTACCAAATGCATATTCACTCACTGTACACAAAACATTTCTTGTATTTCCGTAGAATGTAAACCACGTTTTCTCCTGCGTCACTCTTCGATCATCTTTTCAAACCTATACGTCACTCCTGACTGTACTCCTAGTGAGTTGTCTACCTTCCTGGATGCATTCTATCCACTCATGTTGGATAAATCTATTTCGCCTGTTCGCCGAGCTTGCAAATTTGTTTGCAAACGTTTCATCACCAGCCGAGGTGGCATCATCAGTGCTTGTGAAGTGGCAGTGTTCTGCCTGTACCCGTTCGTTGGAGAAATTTGTCACACCTGTATTCATCGCTGCTGGCGATTTCAACAGATCTGATGTGAGTTTTTACACCCTTATGTCCCTTCAGAACATTGTTACTTTTTCCACTCGAAATGATGCCTCCTTGGGACACCTTTTTGTTAACGAATCATCTTTTTCCGTGCCTTTAAACGTGCACCAGTGGGCAATTTCGATCACTGTCTGATCAAAGTATTTTACCTACAATATATAGTAAATAAAAGCAACAAATCCTGACGAAGAACGATGCACGTAAGATACGTTTACGACAAAATCATCTCACCAATTTGATGGAATTAAAATCCATGGTTGGCGGTACGAACTTACAACATCTCTTCGATCCTGATATTTCAGTTTTCTGTGAAAACCTTACCAATTACCTCAACTATTTTTAGGATGTGTGCTGCCCTCAGGAAAGGATTCATCTATAGCCCAACCGCTTCATCTCCGATAGACTGAAATGGTTACGAAGGCTGAAAGAAAGGGCGTATCGCTTGAGAGATGAACTGACGGGCAAATCTGTCAATTTTTACATCAGAAGCGAGATAGCCCATCTCAATCAATTGTGTGCTGACATCGTGCTAGGAGAAAAATCCTGCCGTCGGCTATGAAACGGATTGAAGCTGCTCTGTGGTCGTTCAACCTTACCTACTACAGTCTCATGTGATATCAATGAGCTCAACAGATCTTTCGCTTCAGTAAAAAACGTGCAAGCTTTACCGAGTCCAAACACAAAGTCATTTGATTTCCACCCTCCTGTGTCTGTCACAACAGAGCAAGTTTTAAAGGAGTTAAATGCTGGCAATGGAAATAAATCCGCTGGTCCTGATGGGTTATTCCCAGTGGTCCTTAAAACAAGTGCAAATCACCTCGCACAAACCGTTTCATTTATCTTTAATACATGTTTGTCAGAAGGAAGACTAGTTGACTCATGGCGTGATGTGCGCATCATTCCAGAACCTAAGAAAGAAAAGGGTAAGTTTCGGCCTATTGCTTCATCTTCAGTATCACTTTTGAGCGTATTATTATTCAGCACTTATCCACTAATCTTGATTTTTGTGATTCCAATCAGTTTGCTTATTGTAAGCGTCGCTCTACTTTAGATGCGGTTGCTTGTCTTATACATTCTGTTTTATCCACTATAGACCAAAACCACAAAATTGTTCACATTTGTTTCTTGGACTACACAAGCGCGTTTAACTCCGTCGACAGAAACATCCTATTGACACTGTTACAGCAACATAATCTCCCGCCGCATCTTTTGACTGGGATGCACAATTATTTTACCGACCGACGCCAATTCACTTGTCTCAATGGTATTAGCTCTTCTACTGCTACTGTAGACCAGGGTGTAATGCAGGGTGCAATTTTATCGCCATTTTCTGTGCACCTTTTATATATATAATTTGTCAGTTACCCCAAACGTTTTCACCTTTAAGTATGCCGATGATATAGTAGTTGATGGTGCATCTCACAACAACAACCCTTCAACTTACCGCTTTCAATCAACCATGAGTTCCATTTCTGAATGGTCCGATCGTGTCAACCTTCATTAAACCCCAATAAATGCATTGAAGTTTTGTTTTCCATTGGCCGTAGGCTATCAACTCTTTTTGGATCATCTGTTCCCAATATCTTGATCAATAACTTAAAAGTTGAAAGGTCACAACACTTCAAGTATCTTGGATGTTTCGTGTCTGCCGATCTCAACTGGTCCTATCATGTAGATCAAACACTCTTTGAGGTCAGAAAGTTTACCTTTTATATTTCACGCCTTCGGCATCTAAGAGGGTCATTGTACATCATCTCATGCGTTTTATGCCATTGAACCTATTGCTCTCCCGTTATCTTTCCCGGTCTGCTGTCTAAGGATTTCATATTAATTAAACGCCGTCTGAAAAGCATCTCTAGATATGGAGCTGTATCTTATGAGGAGCTGGTTGATTCCATTGTTACTCAACACCTGACAGCGTGTGACTGTCTGTGTGACTCCATCCTGTCCGATGCATCACATCCCTTACACACAGCTCTAGCTAACTTCTTTTCAACTTCTGTTACTGGTAATAGATTTAAACCTTTATTTTCTCGTACCACTGCCTTTCATAACTCCGTTGTACCCTACTTTTCACGTTTGTTGGTTTCTAGGGAGCGAATATCAAACGAACTTATACACAGTCTAATGTAAATTTGCACACTGAAATTTTCTCTATTTTCTACGCGTTCTCGGTGTCCGATTCATTATTATCTCAGTAACTACTTATCATATCTTTAAGCTCATTTTCAATAGCGCACATGCCAAAGCAAAAGCGATAACATTCTTTTCACTGAAAATTCCGTCTACATTGGAAGAATACAGTGCACTCTTGACTTGACTTGACCTATGTAACTCACCTTATATACAATCGGCCCGATCCGGGGCATTTGCACTTTCGGGAATGAGCGAATCGAAGCGAGCGCGGTCGGTTCCAGTTCGAGGCCCAGATTGTGTGCACCATCTGGGCGGACCGTACGACGACTGAAACTGTCCACATTATCCTCTTCGGGCTCGTCCAGCGCACAACTGGTTGGCTGTTGCGCGCGACTTTCTGCGCTCTGGATCAATTTCATGTATTTGTATTCCAGACTGATTATATTGACGAATTGAAAGCCCAGAATGCGAGGCGGGACCGAGTGAAACGGAGAGAGAGGAAGGGAGGAAATGAGTCAGGAAGAAACTAGACATCAGACAAATTAATAAATACTGGGAATAAAGTCCAAAGTAACAACCGCGTTCGGTTACACACACACACACACACACACACACACGGACACAAATAGTTCGGTTGTTCACATGAGAATTGCCACGAATATATATGTGGCCGAATTACTTTCGCCTCCAGGGTAATCCAGTTGTAGATATACTATCTATGTGGTGTGCTATAGATGTCGTAAGTGAGTGAATGCCGTGACAAATGGAACTTGTTACCAAACCGACGACGACGATTTGGATGGACAAAACCGTTTTGATTTTATTCATGCATCAAGTTCGCTTAAGGTAAGTGAGACGAGAAAAGGATGTTCCAATGCGTCAGAGAAGCCCTACAAAAATAGTAGATTGGTCGCATTAACCTAAGTGAGTAAAATAATGTGCATTTTGACTGATGTAGTAATTCTTTTTCTTGTGTGCGTGTGTTTGGGGGGGGGGCATACCGATACATTATCATGCAACCCTGTTTGTAGTTTACAGTTCCATTGCGGTCTTTCGAATGTGGTATAAACTAAAAGGTAGATCACACAGGGAGCTCCATTTCTGTGGTTTCAGAGTACCGTATTCACAGGGGTGACAGTGATATGGTTCCAAACCCACCTCTGGCAGTAAGAAACAAGCTGATGAACAGTCGGATTATCATGGATTATGTGATTCATCCATTCTGCTGTTCATCAAGCGGACGATTATTTCTCCTATTCAAGAACGTATATATCGATTGAGTTCACTATAATTCAAATAATATTTGTTTGTTTGAACAAATATCGATCGTGCACTTTCGTGCAGCGGTTTTGGTGGCCCAATTGAATGAAGGGGTTTAAAGACGGTTGGAATGATAAATTTCAAATAGAAAATTGTAAATTGCAAAGAAACGGAGAAAATGCGCGATTGTCACTGTTAGTGACACTCAGGTATATTACTGAATGATCCCCAGGCCCTCATCCAGGGAGCCACACACGACCTATATGACGGAGTCTCCTGGTCAGCGTTTTCATGCTTTTATGCCAGGCCTTAGTTCGACTAGCCGACACCTGCCTCGGTCAGCAGGGCGCACCGTGGCAATCTATTTGGTGACATATGTAACACATGTCCCAGCCAACTCAATCTATGGAGGTCAACTACTTTCTCCAGTAGGCGACCACGATCATCTAAAACTCTGATTTCAGTGACATGACCCCAAATCCACCGCCAGCATTTTGGATATCATTTTAGATGTGAAGTACAAGATAAACAAAAGTCGGAATATCGCAGAGGACTCAGTTTATATAGCACTCATAAGAATGAGACTGTAATCGAACCCGCTACACTTCATGAGAAGGCCAAGAGGAGTGGATCTCATCTGAAGATTACATTCAGTTTTAGTTTAGTGTATACCCAAACTGAGGTATATTTGTATATTACTGCTAGCATGGCAATCAGATTACAAAACTCTGAGGAAAACTCATAAACTAATTTGTACGAAAGTGCCAGTGGCTACGACTATTTGACCCCGAAAAGAAGTTCCATGTAATACTCTTCGCAGTTAACGTGTATCTGTTGAACAGAAAGTGCACCATGGATATCATAATTTTAATTCTTTTTTTCTGAATCTTTAAAAACTAGAACCCGATATACGAAATCGTTTGCTCAGAGAAAGCTGTCGTGTTAACTTTATCGTATTCTCTAATATATATATATATATATATATATATATATAATGCACTCAGATTTTAAGACCCTTTGCTCAATAAAATAACAGGATTCTTAGCCATGAATATATCAATAACGACCGTCTCACGGTAACTGATTACTGATGGTTGTATAAACTAAAACTGAATCATGATCACATTCCCTTTTGAAAAAGAACTAATCGGTTGTGATAGTGTGTGTGTGTGTGTGATTGTTACCGAAGGTTCGAATGAAAATTTTAAAAAATCCGTACACAGAATACCAAGTCAAAACAATGAACCGATGGACACACCATCGTAAAATGGTTTTGTTCAGTCACTTACCGCTTGTTCCGTCGATGACAGATGACAATAATCAGAGTGAGGAAAGCCATTACGAGCACAGTCAGAATGATAACTGCAAGCTGGCCTCTGGTTACCATCGGACAGGATTGGATCTCTTTCAACAAAGTTCCTTCTGCAATCCGACATCCTCTGAAGGAAAAACAGATGTCATTCATTGATTGTGTAACAGAGGAAACCGATGTGATCGATAAGAATGCCGAGTGATAATGCGAGCCAAACATTTTATTGTGCTTCAAGCAATCGGGGGATATTATGGTGTTTCCTTTCGACGGAATCGATCAGTGGCCAGTTGTTCTTTCGAGGATGAAAGGCATTGATTTTTCCATCATCACAAACAAATCAGTCGGTCATGTTCATTACATCGGACCGTTACACTAATTTGACAACTTTCAACTCTATATCGAAAAAAAATCTTTGTGTACCGTAATGTTTTCTTGACGTCACGAAGGGAATATTCAATGAATGAATATATCTAAAATATCTATCCAGCAAATCCATTGGGCTTCCAGTCCCGTACGTGCTGACCATATGAACCTCTCTTACCGGGTCTAGCTAATTCGACCGCCTAAGTGATTAGCGCGTCATTCCCGGGTTCAAGTCCCAGTCAATTCGATAATTCTTAATAGGGATAAACCAGCACATACCGGGCTCCTCGGGTGTGAGAGAAATTTTCACTGTGCACGACCTATATAATTTCATCAACCAAATTTTACATATGGATCTGATTTACTTACATTCAATAAAATACCTCTGTAAGGATGTCTCAAGTATGTATTCTAACCCGTTTGTTCATTGAGTGACCACAAGGGTAACCACAAATGCGGAACAGAAACACAATACTAATGCTTGAGTAAAACAAACTCCTACAAAGAATCGAGCAATCCACTAGTAGAAAACAATCAAAATGAACACTTTGGTCATACGTTGGATTGATCTGTGTGGCAGGCAATAACATATTTTTTCAGTCGGATTAAAACGAGTCATGGTTAAGTATACACAATCTGAAACTATGGCATTTCGGACATGCGTTCGAATTAAAATAAATCGACCAGTAGTGCAGCCACTAGAATAATGAATCTTCCGCAAGGATACACCAGGCTGTATGAGCTATTTTATCCTCTGTGATAGTCCACTTTTTTTTCCCGGGGAGGAACTCAATATGTTACTTTGTTCGTCACAAAGAGGAAGTGTGTACTGCGTGTTGGTGAGATGCAGAGAGGATACGGCTTAAATCAGCGTTTCAGCGTTCGATTTAGCCAACAGTCCTCATCACTTAACTACGAACCTTTTTCACCCAGATAACGAGAACAGATTGGTTTTGCACGCAGATTGACATCATCGAACAGTGTATTCAATGCAAGAAAAATGATCGAAATAACACGGACTTACCATCTAACCCGCGGATGATGCGGTCTTATGTCTAGCTAACTCAAACCAGTCTGATATGGAATTATTTTCTGACAGTTAAGCACAAATTCATGTATTATTGAACCATTCCGGTCTCTAGTTGAATGCTTCTAAATGTTTCGAATGTGCTTTTTAGTCTTCCCCGGTCTAAGTACTCTTGTAACCCTCAGCCATCACTTCCGAAGCCACTGCCGGAACGCATCACCAGATATCCCGGAATCGCTATAGAGAGCAATCTACGGTAGTCCTTTCATGTGCAAGTCTGTGTTGGTAGACTGTGTCTCTTATCCTTGTAGATACATAAATGACGACAGAGGGAAGGATTCAGCCACATTTTATTTTGTATATCAGTGCATTTTTTCTATCATACTTTCGTGTTCACCGGTTATTTTCCCTGACCTATTTAAAGAATATTTCATTATCCTTAGCCGCGGTTAGGTAGTTATGAACTGTGTTTCCCTTATTCCCATAAACGCTGTAGTCACAAAACTGTGTGATTTTCATATTACGTCATGCGAGAATTTCGCCCATAAGATACTCAACGACCCTAGTCACCCGCTCAATCCCGATCAAACTGCCTGTCGCGCACAAGCAACAACCCGAACCACAGTTATCGCCACTCATCCTCTTGCATAAACATTTTGTCGTATTCTGACAGTGCCCTATTTGGCTCATACGCTAGCTGAGAAGAAGGTCCTAAACGAAGCAATTTTAACTATGCATAGATGATCTTATGTTTACATGTAATCATTGTTTTTATACGACTGTTTTGACTTTTAATCCCGTTGTGACGGTGAACACATTTTTTGATTGAAATGTAAACTGAAATATAAAGTTTCGTTCTTTTCTCTTGCTCATGTACACGTCAACACGTCATTACCTGGGTGCAGACCAGTAAATTGTCCGTTTGCCATGATGACATTCACCAACAATTTGCCGGAAATCTTGTTTTCGGCAAATCGGACACGCCTGAAGTCCGGTCCAGAGAAATTGATAAAGACATCCGTCACATGTCCCGTCCGGACAGAGGGGTGGTACCTCTAGCGTTTCAGACGCGGATCGGTGCGTCAATAGACCAAATTCATCCCCGAAACCGTAATCAAATCCCATGTCACATCGTAGAGTTACCACTGCTCTTCGACCTTGTGGACATGTGGGAGTAACACTATGTCAATGAGGTAAAGCAAATAATGAAATCCGTATCAGGCGTTCTCATTTTTCATACATAACACACGGATGATAGTCAAAAATTGGTCAATTGGGTTAAATCATTTTCACTGACATAATTTGAACCTCAGTGTCCTAAGTCTGAAACTGTCCAGTTTTGGTGGCCCTCTTCAACCCAATAGTTATCCGTGATTACAATCCTATCCCCGGTAATTTTGTGGCTTTTTGATCGGATTACAACTGAGACCGAGCGTTAAACTTTATTTTGTTCTTGTACAAATCCATATAATGTTTTTGGGAAGGGGGTGGGTAGAAAGTTTCACTGTTTCAAAACCTGTTTTGTTTCGGGGCGGTGATAGCCTGGGGATACTGTTACCTAATCATCACCCCGGAGGAGGACGAGTGTTCAAATCTCACCACAATCACCATCTGACTTCCCCCATTTGTGTGTGTTGAATGGAAGCCTGTTGATTAGTCGCTTCCCCCCTTCCTGAATATTGTAGCATTATTATTATTATTATTATTATTATTGAATAAAAAGAAGTAAAAATAAAAATAAAAACGAAAAAAAACATCGATGATCACTGGAGTAAAAATGAAACCACATTACATTCTAAAAACAAAAGCATGCTATGTTTTGAAAATAATGATCTATTAACACCAACCAATCAGGCCGTGAATATAAAGTGCTGTCTGTTGAAAAAAGTAACCCTTTCAATCATAGTGGTTTGACTGTGTCTGGTTTGACGTCTTAACTAACCTACAGATAGTAGAGCAAAGCCCGATGACAACTATTGTTTTCCATCGAATCCAGAGTGATTTGGGTTGTTTTGATTCTTTCAAGCCGTGTGCAAAGCACCTGAAACCGTAACCTACACTGAATTACGGTCAGCGCCGGTCTAGCTACAGATCGCCAGCAGAGGATGTGAGAAGTACATGATGATCTCTAAGCGGGTTAATTGTGTTGTACTTGGAGTATCATGCACTCCTTTGTTTTTCATCACTTACCTGACCCTATCCTGTAACTCCGAGAAGTTCAGGTATGCATCAGAAGTAATGTTTAGAGAAAACAGAATAATGTTCGAACTAAACTAGGTGATATGGCCTGTAAAGAAGGATACTTCTGAGCAGGTGCTCGAAGTCTGCCAATTGATCCACTGACCGTAGAGAGCTGATCTGATCGGCTAGGCCATAAAGATTACCCTTATCCAGAATCGGTATCCTCAACAGTCGAATTGCGACTGAGCATTGAGTGGTTCACCGGTAAACATAGATAAAAAATTGCGGCCTTGCGTTTGAAAGCTGAAGATGTACCGTTGAACTAGAAGACTCTAGGGATAATGCGAAACTGCTCCAATCATCCCGCAAATCGCCTTATCCTCCCTCGCTCCCTCCTAGCCGTAGCTGAGTAGAGGATCATCAACACAGGAGACCGTGTCATCATCGGACAAATCCATTCGGTCGAGTATCGGTTAGTCATATGAAATCATGACAGATAAAAGTTGTATGATCGCTCAGATTGGATAGGATATACGCGTGTTCCGCAAGCAGCGAAACAATTCAGTTCAGAATATCATTTTATGGCATAATTACAAAGCAGTATCCGACCCGTTTGTTTTGAAACCAACCGTTATATTCCGTCCGAGTGCAACACTAGCCAGATGTGTGGAGCGTATAATCTTCTGTGTTCGTGATCGAGCACAACTAACTGTACGTCACAGAAGATTCACTATAAGCGTTCAATAGTTGTTCAGCAATTTCACGCTTTGCTAGACGTACGTATATACACTCCGATTGCGTCATTGAGTGATCAATGTTATTGCTGTATTAGATTTACACTGTCTTTGGCGGTGGTTATGTCACCAAATTGTGAGATGTGAGTCCCGGATTCGAACCACACCCCCGCAGCCCGTCTTCCCAGACAGCCTTTGTATGGCCGCGGCTCCCCTCCCTGAATGTTAACTGTACATGTGTATATTCAATAAATAAAAGAGGAAGTAAAAAGACAGACAGCAGTAGTCCAACTTCCAGCAACTTAGCAGTGACAGTATTCTACTGATAGAGTGTAACTTCCGTGAAGTAAAAATAAAACGAATTGTCGTCTGGTATTATAACCTATGTATTTTTTGGAGTGAAGCTGAATCACAAATATATGTCTTTTAGTGTTCTTGAAATATTTTAAACAGGTTTCCGTCCTTATTCACTAGGCACTCTTGTTGATAATACGCGTATTTTTAAAATAACCATAGGGGTAGGCATTGTCCGGTTTTGTTAGTGGTTACCTTTCGATGTTATGGGACGAAGGTAAAAGCAGAATATCATTTCTAAACATTTCTTGTTGTTGAATATTGTTATAACTGGTGTTGTTGTTGTTGTTGTATGCCAACAATTGAAAATAGACACAAACTCCGACTCCAAGCAATGCACTAATTAATTCTTGTAGCTGTAGCGGATTCAAAACATCGCATATCGATACTCACAAGAAGCGCCGAAAGCAAATCACAGAGATTTAACATACTAAGCTACAGTTTAAGTATTTTCCATAATTTGAATATACGCACAATTGCACAGCTCATAATAGTTAATCTGTTGTGATAACTTTTAACTTCGAAAGCATAACACGCAATGCTTTTGACGATTTTTGTGCGCTGGCCACTACAGGCCAGCAAGAGATAACCCGCCCAGCAATGCTTTGTCGCGATTTACTCTTAGAAACAACATTCTACCCGCAGAGAGAGAGAGAGTGAGTGAGTGAGTGAGTGAGAAGAAAAAGACTTTCTCGGAGTCACATATGATCTGAACGGAGAAGGTTGCGTGCGGGCGGGCGGGCGGGAGGGCCGGAGGTGGCGGGAGAGGGAGCAGCCGAGTTCAATTTATTGTAGCGGGAACTGCGGACGCAGTGAACTTCAAAGATAATTGAGTTTACTCTTTCAGTCCAAATTGACTGATTGCCGAGTAGAAAGGAAAATCGACAAGCAAAAATGCAAAAAACAGAATGCAAATTACAATATAAACATTTTCGTAATTGGTTGTGTTGCAACGCATGCTCACAATCTAATGAACATTAAAAGGCAATAACTTTGTTGATATATGTTTATGTATATATAGCGACGGCTGAAATTGCATTTTTTTTGTGTGTGTTAGCATTACTGAGCGATTCGGGACAATGTGAACCAGTTTGTTTTCAAAGCAAAGCGTGCTCGGGTCGGATTGCGGACAACTTACCGAAACACATCAAAAGGGAAGTATCTGTTCAAGATGTTAATGTTTAGAATGAAACAGAATCAAAAAGGACCAAACGGTTTTCATATTTCATAATTCAATCGGTCAACCATAGTGAAAATGGTTGAATCACGTGATCGACTGAGGTGTGACCGCGCTGTCCACCAGGCAATACACACAGGTTCGAATGTTCTGCTTTCACCTAATCCGAATAAACTCTCTCGGGGATGCTGTTCAAAAGCTGGGTGATACGTTGCACAAAACAACAACACTTCCGGGCTATTTGCGTTGTTTAGCTTTTATTTGGTATAATCAACTCTTCTCGAGGTCTCACAGTGCATACTATGAATAGACCGCGCCGATCACCGAAAGTCGGATAAAATCCGTAACACAGCAATCAACGGGCCCCAGATCCCCACGGTAGGGACGCCACAGCGTTGTTATCAGTTCAGTGGTAGACATATAGTTATTTAATTTCGGTTCGTTCGTTCCTTCGTTGTCAAGAAAAATCTATACACAAATAACCTCCAAAACCCAGCTGGAAAGCACAGATGATCAGGGATGAACTTATTGGGAGGGAAGAGAGATCTTTCGATTTTTATGTGAAGGCAATCTCCGGCGTTTGTTTCAAGAATAAATAAATATATGCAATCATGAAAAAATTCAGTCATGCACAACAAAATATTCAGGAAAGCTTGTTTTCTAATATTATCTTCATTTTCATTATAATCATTCAAGTAATCATCATTATTGTCTCCGTCTCCAGCGTACAGAAGAGGCGGGAAACAAAAATGTGATGATTATTCGGCAAACTTGATACATAATGAATCTGGAATAGTAATAGCGCCAACAGGAATAAGGTGTTTCTTTTGTTTAATCGTGAATCAGCGGCCCATTGAAATTGTCTTCTAATGAAAGTACTATTCCAACGAGTGTTGGTTGGATTCCAGTAACCTGGATTCGAATCTAACCATCTCCGGACCAGACGTGTTTGAAACAGGATTTGCCAGCAGCACCCGGAAATCTCGCAAGCGCATTTGTGACTTTCATAAAGGATTCCACAATGAGGTTATGTAACAGCCCAAACTGCATACGTCATTATTTAATTTGTGGATAAATGTGCAGAATACTCACCAGAGAATGTGAACATATTCTTCAGTACTGCAAGAAACACTACCACATTCCAATGGATTTCAAAGGCACAAAAGTATCTCAAATTCGGCTGGGAGGTAAGAGTAAAAAACTTCTAACAGTGTACAGGTGATATTGGGTGAGACCCCTTAGTGAGCCAGAATTAATAGATTCATTCATATATTTTAGCACTGAAGCAGGTCTATCCTTCTGAAAACGGGGCGGACTGATTGCACCCCTTGGTGGGACAGCTGGAGAAAGATTTTACACGACTATGACTATGTTCTGTAATGAGCTGTCATTCCATCGAGACAATTCCCCTTTCCCGTAAAACATATCATCATCATATGCCACTAAGACAAGCGATTCAACGAGTTCCAAGGGTATCAAACACACACACACGTAACAACGGTAATGAAAGTCATAAATCACAAGAGATATCACATACATCCACCTGATTAGATCACACAGCCAGCAGGATAAAATTCTGGCAACTTGTGATATCTGTCTGATGTCTGAAGATGAGTTACTGGGGAAAGATAACAAAGATGAATAGGCCACGCGCTACCCAACGAAATGACCAGTTGTCAATTTCTCTTTACATGAATTCAATCACTGTCCTAGTATAAGTATATTTGAACCTCTCAACCACACACACCCTATCCCGATGACTGGTTGGCCGACACATTTCATACACGGCAGTGACTATCGGGAATTAGTGGTTTTGATTTTGACTGAGACTCCTTCGTACTTCATCTTCACGCACAATAGCAGTACACGCAATGAATCTGGAATTCAAAGCACGGACTCAATTATAGATGTGTACCTTTGATAAGCTATTGTGGACATTTTAACTCGAATCCAGTGCTTCCCGATTGTTTGCTTGATCGGATGTCCTAAGGATTGTCCGTGAAGACAAGCTGTGAAAGATGACCAGTCGGTGTAGAACTCATTTATTCCACAATGCTACTAATAAGTAGTTATCAATTAAATGCTTATTAAGTTGGCGAAAATGATATATCTTATTGTCCAAAAGTTAGAGTGGTTGAATAAGGAGCCATAGGTTATCCACATGAGGACAAGAGTATAGAGCAAATTTTTCAGTTTTGAGAAACTCTGACAATCATTCAAAAGACAACATACTTGTTCAGAAAAATCTAGAGTATTACCAGCTGCTGAATATTGACCCGTCGCAGTGCATAAAGCGTTCACATGAAAACTAATGAAAACCCATGAAAATTGAAAGTTTAGAGATTTGAACGTAACCATTTTAATTATTGCTTCGTGTATAGAGTGAACAGAATGTGAACTGAAGAACTGGGTGGTTGAGTCTCACCAGTAGCAGTTACGTTTAGACTGTTTCCAACTAGGTCCTCACCCCAATTGTTAGCGCTGAGATGAGAGAGGTGTAATGCCCGATAGTGCTATATAGTACAAAAACAAGATGAAAAACAGTCGGATCAGCTAGTTGGCGGTCAAGTGGATAGTGAGGTCCGAGAATCGAGAACTTCAGTTGGGTCGCCTGTTCACCGAGCTTAGCAATTTGTTTGCGAACGTTCCATTACCAGCCGAGGTGAGATCATCAGTGCTTGTTAAGTGGTAGTGTTCTGCTTGTACCCGTTCGTTTATATATGTGTGTTCACGTATAACGACTATCTTGTCCCTTGTTCTCATTGTGTTCCACTTGCATTGCTGATGAGACCAACCAGCTAAACGACTGTTTGGTGCTTCCTGGCTTTACAGTTTACTCCATTTTTTAACCTACAAATATAAACGGTAATCATAATTTCGCGGCCAAACCAATCGCGGATCGTTCTGACCACACGGAAATGGAATGCACACTGTGCGGTTCCAAAAGCCACATTTATCTTACTCAAAACAATATGGAAGTCAAATGCACACCGAGCAGTGTGTGTGTGTGTTCATGCAGTACTGAAACTGGTGTTGCGCAATCACATGACAAGTAAAGTTAGTCATATACAAACCTTCGAAACGAAAGAGACTGGTTCACTTCTCCCACAAAAATGGTTCTCGGTCAATTATATTTTTCCCTCGACCAAAAATAACAGACTTACTCATAGGTTTCAAACATATAGTGCAGATCAGTGCCGATGACTGACACGTAAAAAGGAGCATACAGGGAAGAGAGAGAGAGAGATGGATGAGTTTACGATACGAGGACAATAGGACATGTTGCAACACTCGTCTATCACAAATAGTATGCGGGTTAGCCATATCCGTGAGCTCAATTTACAGGCTTTATTTCACTTAGAATCAAAAAACAAATTTGAGAAAATTTGTGTTTCGTTTCTTATTGATCTTTCAAGCTCATGCCAGAGAAACTTCCTGGAATCAATCAGTCTTTTTCCAGCCAATTGCATCAGCCTATATGAGCAGTGATTCGGATATTTGGATACAGGTTCAATTCAACGGAAATCCGAGCACTTGCAAATGACCGAATGGTGGTCTTCAAGTGTTGGGCAAATAATGAGACCGCAGTCCGGTGAGAGTCGAATACGACCTGAAGGCCGGAAAATGGTAAACGCAACAAGGTTACTGTAATTCACTCTCCTTCACAACTGTTTTTCTGCATAGTTTTTATTTGCTTCCTCAAAGGAACTATCTGTGGTGCGGAATATTTTCAAACAATCAAACTGACTCAGACGCTGAGCTCCAATAGTATCTGGTTTATACTCGGCTTCTGAGTTCCGACTATTGGACCGACGTGGGTATAAAAACATTAAGATTTAAGCTACCGTAACAGGGATAGAACGAAATGCTTTTAAAGAATCTGTGTTCATGGTGAAAACAATTGTGATAATGGTATCGATTGTAATGGCAGCACAAGTAAATGATGGGTTTCGTTATGAACAATTATAATTATAGCCCAAATAATATGTAAATATATATATATGAGCTTCAGTGATGTTGGAAATTTGCAGTAAATAATCCAATTCGGCGTATCGACCATGTTATCTGTCGAAATGGTTTATAGTTTTCAGGATATTCCGTTTTTTTCACGGAACCCTACCCACATACACACCAGAGATTTACCCCTTTACTCCCCCGTCCGTGTCCGCATTTTGGAAGCAGTTCTTTAAAGGAATTAAACCCTGAAAACACAGTCGATAATTCAAATAATGTTTGTCAATGAAGCGTTAAGCTTTTTACTTTATCTTCTTCCTGTTACAATGTCCTTGTTAAAATGTCCTACAGACGCTACTGTACAATTATTGATTAATGTTTGAGCTGCACCATCAATTTAATAAGGCCCGTAGCTCGTGCGTTCAAACCCCACAATCGTTACCCACCTTCTCCTCTTTCATTTTTTCTCAACTGACCTCTGTATGACCACAGTCTCATACTGATTACATCATTGTATGGGCAGTAAAATAAAAAGAAAGAAAGAGGTTCTTCCGGTACATGTGAAGGATCACGCACAACCCATTTGTTGACCGGCAATTTTAACTCGTTCAGATGAGGAAATGTGACAAGAGTTTGGCACAATTTTCTAGCATGGAAACCACACACACACACACACACACACACACACGAACGTAACACGTTCAGAGTGAAATTCCTCGCAACTGGTTTGATATCCATCCATGGACTAAACACAAAAATCAAATATAAAGAGATCGGAAGTGTTTGTGCGTGATACAGAACCGAAGAGAAGCCAAGTTTCACGGCGACGAGAGCGCACTCAAAAAACGGGGGCTGAACGTGGTAAGACAGAGTTCAGAGAGTTAAGGTTATTCTACTACCCTATCACTTTCGTCAGGTAGTGATTGATCACCAGGACGGAATTTGCACCCTTTGTAATGTGGATTTTGGGGCCTATCTATTGTGAAATCGTTTCAGTTGCTCACGCGAAAATTTCAGACAAACTTTAGAGGAAAGGGATTTCGATATTCCACTTAAAGTGTACCATATGAAACTCTGTTCTGGAGATAAACTCGTTCAATTTTACAGATCACGTAATATATAACAGGCAGTTCTAGTCTAAATATTCAACTCCAATAGCCACATCGTGCGCTTATCAGAACCGACAATGAGTACGAACCCCGATTCCTTCCCAAAAGATGCAAAATTACGTTGATAAGCATGGATCTAAGTCACCTTGTTGCCCAATACCAAATATTCTAATTGTAAATTATTCCACGTAATAACTAAAGAAGCGCATAGAAGAAACACAGTCTATCCGAATAATTTGTATACACGTCATCTTACTGGTTACTCTTTTCTTGGGTTTGTGTAAAGGATTCTCTGAACATTTATTTGCATTTTTATGCAAAATATTCATTATTTTTACTGATGAACAAACAATCTGAGCGCATGTGAGCAAACTTCATGAAACTTCAAGCGCGCTTCTTCAGTTCATCCTCTTGTGATCAAAATTCATGGACTGTCTTATGCAACCTTCCGTCCTTATCGATCTGTGTCACGTGATCTCCCAATCAATCGCGAGAACAGTCTATGTCGTTGTTTGATTTCTTATGTGAGGATTGATCTCCCTACGGCAGAACTCTTTGTAATGTAATATCCGATGAACATCATCGCTCAATTTTATCGTTCCTGATGGGACTCGGCAGCTGTGTGCATTTTCTGGGTTCTAAACTGAACTCAAACTGCAAACTTTCGGGATGGTATTCGGAACCCCTACCACCGGCGAGCTATAAGGTCGACGGTCAACATATCAAGCAAATGGCTCGATCAATGAAGAAAGTTCATGATTCAAGTCCCGGTAGGGATATAAAAAAATTACACACTGGTGACGTCATTGCAAATGAAACGCATGTGACGGATGAAGAAGTCCAATAAGTGAAACACACATCGAAGACTATGCGGAGTGCCTGGTACATGCGCTAATAGAATGAGTTAATCTAATCTAATCACGGTCCTCCAACCTGATCTATATTTGAAGAACCTTACAGTATTTCCACTGGAAGGTCGTTTCCTTGATTTTATTCTAATTGTGGGCTGGACTAATATTTATTAATATATATAATTGTGCTTGTGATGAAGAATTTCCAAATGTGATGAATTCATCGTGTAAATGAGACGTGAGCTAACAAGATCGGAAGCACTGGACTGCTGTTTCGACCTGGTTCGGTCTCATCAGCAGTGCCAATCCATCGAAACCGGGACCTCATAGGTAGAACGAAAGCATGCTACCCACTCGGCCACTGGGCAACTGATTAGACTGTTTCTCATTTTCCATTTACACGATATAGCACAACCCATCCATGCGAGCTTGTTGCTCGTCTCAGCACTAGCTTCCAGGATTATGAATCGGTTGGAACAATTCACGACCTGATAATTTGTTGTAGGAGAGTAATGGATGATTGGATTTGTTTATATGATGGACTGGTCGTGTAAATGAGGTGTGAGCTGAAAAGCTGAGAAGTTTTGGACATCTGTTTCGATCAAATAACGGAATAGCATGAAACAGTTCAGCGCAATAGAGTGCGGCTACAAGGCGTATCACAAATGGGACTAACTCATAGAAAGCAAACATAATCGGCATTTCTGGTGTTTTGTTCAATTCTCCTTCCCTAACAATATAAACAAACCAATCTAATCTTTCTGTTTCCGTACATGCTCTCTAACTTTCCTCCTTCACAATCCCAGTCGATCCTTGTTTTTTCTATCTTCTCTACAAAGCAGAAACTTCAAACATCTTTCGGTTAACTCGGGGACCACAGGATGCACTAAACATTCCATGACCTATTCTAACAGTCTCGCTACAACAACCAGGATGCCCACTTGGTCTTTTGTAACATTTATTAAACAATCCAACCCAGAGCGAGAAAATATAATAACCCGGGTTAGAATTGTTTTATTGCAAGCATTTGAGTGTTTGCCCACACAAGTCGCACCTCATTTTCCGACCAACTGGACATGATATCAGAGCTTACTTGCCTCAGTTTCAGTTTAAACAACCATTAGGTATGCATTTCCGTGCGACGCTTTTGGTTGCTGTCTTTTGGCTGCCCATTTTGATGAACAGCAGGAGGAAAACCGGAAGGTTGAAAGTAGAATTGAAGAGAAAATTGAGAGATTCAGTGGATTAATGATGCAAAGAAACTGAGAAGATGCACGAACGCCACTTTTTACGACACTCAGCCATGTCACTCAGTATCTCCATCCCCATCGGTTACAATCATCCCGAGGTCCCCAGCCAGGGAGTCTAACGGGAATTATGTAACTCAGACTCCTGGTTATGGATTTCATACCCTCATGCCAGGTCTTAGTTTGACCACACCTGGTTTTATTCGCCCCACTACCTGCTTCAGCAAACATTTGTTTAAATCAACCTCAACCACTAAATGTGTGTGCTTGCGTGTCTACAAACACAAACTTAATCACACACGTATCAATTTTTGCTCAAGCTGAGTTCACTCTCTCTCTTCCGGTATAATCCTTTAAATGCGACTGATAATGAAAGGTGATATCAGTTGACGGAAATCATATGTGAAATCACAAATCAAAATCACCGCGAAAGAGAAATCTACTGACTGTTCGATCAAGTGTGACAATACTGAATAGATTTCAAACAAATTATTCAGTTTAAACAGTCGATCAGTTTTAAAGGTCATGTAAACCGGGGTCTTTTATTTCGATTAAAGTAACACAACAAAAAGTGGTCAGGTTGCGAAAGTTCCCACCCGAGTCACAACCCTGTGGCCTAGTGCCGAGATTAGCGAGGTGAATTACCTCAATTAAGCTCGTTAAGATGGATTGTGCTATATTGTGAATACTCAACATGAGAAACGGTCGGATCAGCTGCCCGGTAGTCGAGTGGATAGTATGATTGCGGTCTACCTGTGAGGTCCCAGGGTTCGATCCCCAGTCAGGTCGATGGATTCGCACTGCAGATGAGACCCATCCAGGTCGAAACAGCTACCTAGTGCTTCCAAGTTTTCAGCTCATGCCTCATTTACACAGAATGACGAAAATTAATTCCAAATGCATTGCATTTCAGCAATGTTTCGGCAATCAATAAGAACAATCAATTTTACCTTGTTCTTTTGCCAGCTCAATATGCACACATTAAAATACAATCTTCTTACAGTGAACACAAAGAAGTCCCATTTGTCCGGGACTATTCAGGTATAACGATCACTCAGAACAGTACCGATCTCAAGTGGTACGACTTTCTTACAGAGGAGACCGTTGAGAACGAAAAATCGATTCAATTGCCGATCAATCATGTTGACAGTCGACCCGATCGCGGGAGCTGAACCATACGTATAATGGGAGAGGATGGTTGTGAACATGAACTACGCGAACGTAGCACGGCGCGCAGCGCATTTCAC
>UZAN01040365.1:0-11926 GCA_900618425.1 Echinostoma caproni | reverse complement strand
AGTAGCCTCGGTGGGACTTGAACCCACGCATGGACGCCAAACAACTATTTGAACAATTAACCTTGTCTTAGAAGCTCATTCGGTGGAGTCCGGTGAATTCTAAGGAAACCCTGTCGAGGCAGTCAGCTTACATTCTTACTGGTGGATGCCACATGCCTCTGTAAGTTGGATCGGTAAATTCGAATGTGAAAAGACCAGTCCTGTCGGTGTGGCCTCGTAGCTCAGCCGGTAGAGCGTGCACGTACAACGCGTAGGTGGCGTCCATGCGTGGGTTCCAATCCCACCGAGGCTACTGAAATTTTCATAATCGACATACAAACTTCAAAATTGTCAAACAACGATAGGTTATTGAGTATTTCATTTCGGACAGCTGTTCACGCCGCATTCAACGAGTCGGATTTGGATACCCGACAAGCAATGTTGTAATCAGGTTGAGTATTATCGCTAATCGCGGTACGCGTGCTAGAACAGTTGGTCGACCTGCACAGACTACGTTGTTTGCGGCATGTGTTACGCATGCCAATAAATTGATTGTCACGATGTGTGCTGTTTACCGAGGAAGGTGGTGGGTGAAATAAATCCAAGGGTGGTCAGAATAAGACCTAGCACGAGGGCATGAAAACCCTGACCAGGAAACTCCGTTGTTGAGGACCTCCGGATCATTGTAATCAATGGTTAGACACATTGAGTGATATGGCTGAGCGTCATAAACCGTGCCGCTCGTGCATCTTCTCAATTTCTTCAAAATCTTAGTATACCGGAATTCTCCATGTTATCTTCGACTCCACTTGTTAAAACTGAAGCTGCATTTCGGACACCTTGAGTTCTCATGATTGCAAAATTAACCCCACTTCTGACGTACCACTCCCAGTTAATTAGTTGAACGGACTGGCGAGACAGGCCTTAAATTGACAACGGTTTGTTTCGCAGATCGGATGAACAAGGCTGGCTAGCTATTTAGTTTGTGATGGGCCACATAATAACAAAACAATGGATAACACCATCTACCTGTTCGATTGGCGTCAGAAAAGTACTCGTATGAAAGAACTCCCACTAGGCTGATTACACCCTAGATATCTTTTAACCATTATGGATTAGGGGCTCCAAGAAGTGGTTAAAATCATTAAAGCATCTGAAAATGCTTTTTTAAAAGAATTTTCGGTCAACTGGACACATTGAATACGATTACCAGAAGGGTGAGTGGAGCATGCGAACAAAAAATGAAATCACACTCACCGTCAGGAGTCCAGCCAGCACGTGTGAGATTTGTGTTCACTTCGTCCCAGAACGATTGACTTACATTGCTCGGAATCGCCTTAATCATTCGATCTGCAAGACTGACAGAAAAGGAGTGAAAATAAACGCATCGATTGAGTCTCATAAGTCCTGAACCTCATCATCAATCTCCACAATGGTGTTGAAGAAATGATTCAACTGACTTGTGCGGTGAGTGCTCATCAGATAAATGAACATAATGCATTGGTAACATGCTTATAGATTGTTTCCCGAAGTGACTAGATTGAGTAATTTGGTGGATGAAATAAAAAGATCGGTTCACTTATTAGGAGATTTTGCAAATACCAGCTGAAAAAAACGTGTCGGAAAAATAACACCATGACCACACGGTATTTGCACTTAGATTATTACTACTGAAATGTCAGCAGTAGCACAAAAATGAAAGCGAAAATTCCAGGCAAACCACGGGGCAACCGGTACTGAAAAGATCACCCACCTGATGGGTTTCGTATAGGCCGTTCGTTCCGGATGGGTAGAGGTCCAAACGCAAGTGTGGCGACAAATCATTGAGACAACCTTTGACGGAGACTGAAATTGTAAATAAAGTGTGTCACACTATGAGTTTTCCGTAATATATCTTTTCACGGGACTGAATGGGAAAAGCAATAGTTTCCATGTTACCGCACTCATTTAGATGCCTATTCCAGTTCATTTTTCGTCTAGAATAGAACATAAAATATTCATTTCCCCTTATTCTTATCAGTAACGCACATCAGTGGATCTAATCCTTAGAAATTTATCAAAGAGTCTCCCACAATCACCATATATATGAATATTCCTATCTGAAACACCAGATTTTAAATGGTTAAAAAAGATTTTATGCTAGATCGCTTCTTTGGACTATGACCCTCTGTCAACATAGTCATTCTTCACTTAGCTAGTGGTAACAGCCGTAGGATCTACAACTGTTGTTATGTTCCACGTATTACCGGTAATGTCAAAATTAATCATCACCACATTAACGGTAAAATCGGATGCTGATGCGAGCAGCGGAGAGCCATGTGAAGGTCATAATGGTGTTATCAGTAGTGGTGAAACTAATAGTTATTGAGCTTTCGCGAGGATGTGTATCCGTGATAGCAGTACTAGAATCTGTTTGTAACAAAAGCAATACTAGTATCATTTGTGGTGTTCACCGATAATAAAAGCATTAGACAGTGTTAGCGGAAGCAGCAACGATAAAGAAAAGGATAAAAACAGTTTCATTTCAAATGGGAATTCGTCGTGTATATAGCAAATGAAGCGTGAACCGGGACTTCATGGGCAGAACACAAGCGTGCTACCCACTACGCCACCGAGCAGCTGATCANACCGTTTTTTCATTTTCCATTTACACGATATAGCACAACCCATCTTTGAAAGTTTGTTGCGGACCACGGACCCTGCTCAACTCATCACTAGCCTCCGGGGTTATGACTCGGTTGGAAACATTCACAACCTGACTGATTATTTCATGTGAGTAGTATTAGTGCTGAGTTGAGCAGGGTCCGTGGTCCGCAACAAACTTTCAAAGATGGGTTGTGCTATATCGTGTAAATGGAAAATGAAAAACGGCCTGATCAGCTGCTCCGTGGCGTAGTGGGTAGCACGCTTGCGTTCTGCCCATGAAGTCCCGGTTTCGATCCCCAGTCGGGTCGAAGGATTCGCACTGCTGATGAGACCCAACCAGGGACGAAACAGCTGTCCAGTGCTTCCAAGCTTTTCAGTTCACGCTTCATTTGCTGTATACACGACGAATTCTCATTTGAAATTTAACCAAATCCTCCATTACTCACATGAAAAACAGTTTCAGTTTTCACAACTATCAGCCATGCACATTTGTGCGGTGGTTTTGGTTGCACCGTTTTCTCTGCCCATTGGGATGAAATATTAGATCGAAGATTGGAATTTGGAAGTCAGTATCAAGGTGAAAATGGGGAAATATAATAAAACTAAGAAGGCCAAGAGATTGAGAAAACGCACCAGTGGCACCGTTGAGGGTATTCAGTCATACCACTTAGTGTTTCTAACCATCCGCTTCGCTGACTCCGAGGTTGCCCTTCAAGAGGACCAGAACGACCAGTGTTAGCGAGTCTTCCGATCAGAGCTTTGATACTCTCCTGCCACCTTTTATTTTTTGCTATTCACTAGCTGCCTTGGTAATCATGGCAAGCTCTTTGGTGACATGTGTAACACATGCCCCAACCAAATAACTTACCGAAGTCGATCACGTGTCCCAGTGGGTGAGTGAAACTACCTGGAACTCTGAGTCAAACCTCAGCATTGCTGATCAGATTGACCTAGAAGACTCTGCTATACGGCTTAAATACCGGTCATCGGTGGTAGCAGTAGTAGTAGTAGTAGCAGTAGTAGTAGTAGTAGTAGTAGTAGTAGTAGTAGTAGTAGTAGTAGTAGTAGTACTAGTAGTATGAAAAGCGTAATGTTTCATGAGTTGACGTTAGAGCTCATTTTAATCACTGTAATTAAATTTGAAACAAATCTGATTGGTTTGTTTTATTGCACCATTTTGTTGTTAACCCACTTCATCACTAGACTGGAGGCTCTGTTGTATCAACTCTGCACAATAGTGTCATGGTCGAATAATCGATGGTAATTTTCCAGTTTCTGTTCACTCGTCTTCCGTGTCTATTTAGGGACACCATTATTGCATCTGATTAGCTCCCTGTGTGTGAAAGCAATGTATGGTACCGAACGAATTAACAACCTTCGCTCAGTTTACGGCCCGGACTGCCCGGTCAGATAGACAACCGATATTACAAGCACTGATATGTACGCACAGAAGAGTTTGTTTGAGCACAGAGACATACGCACTTTTACACAAACATACCCCCAGAAACAGTGAGAGAGAGAAACAATCAGTAACCCGGAAACAAAGCCGTAGCCAAGAGAGAGAGAGATTCGAACGTCCTGTCTGACAACTGTTGGACACGTCCACGAAATGCTATCGATTGGTCTGATAGTACGACGGAGATTGTGGCAAAAAGACTTGCAAGACCGAACCGATTCGGGTAGACGCTTTATAAGACACCATGGACACACATATGCACACTATTCTGGTGCTCAATCAGTCATGCATAGCTCAACACGTCCGGGTGTACAAAGCCCCAGTGGTGAGAAATAGACAGAAATTCACAAGAAAAGCTCCACGTGCGAAGGATGGGTTGAACAAGTCAGAACAGGTTATTCGATGACCATTGACTTGAAAATCTCTGAGAATCCGAAAAGGTGGATTGAGGAAGCGGTGGAGAAGGAAAATTCGTCAATTCATGGTCCAAGAAATACCATCAACGAGGCGATTAAAATAGTCAACTAAAATCGGATCTGCCGTCCTTTCGCTTACATATATGAACATACTAATCTTAAGCGCGTTATTCTGTAGAGCGTAATTATGGGCTGCAAAGGTTAGTTCACGCAGAGCTTTTGAAACTCAGATTACATATCACGAGCTATGACAAAGATTTTATTTTGTGTTGAACTCGAAACTATCAAAACTCACGTCTAGATCCTTTGGAAAAACGAAAATGGACATGGGCAAATGTGTTTAATATGATGGCGATTTCGATAAAAATCGAAAGAGAGAGAGAGAATATATCGCCAAGATGGAGTTCAACGGAACGATTGTATTCAAAGAACTGAAAAAATTGAGGAACATGTTTTGGGGAACCCGTACAATTTTGGGAGAGGTATCTCTTTTGACAGAAACAAAATTGTTTAATCTTGCCTATGAACTTTTCCGAAAGGCGCGGTTTGGCTTTCAAAACCGAATAGGATTCTGTAATCTTATCTCAACGAAGCACGGTTTGATTCTCGGATATCTAGTTAGAGCATATTAGCAAAAGCGAACTAAAATCGCTAAAAAGCCACTACCACTACCGCCACCATTATAGAATCTCAGCTCGACAGAATTGTATAAAGAGAGACCACTGTGCTCATATGTACCGCCCCGTAGACTGTCACATCGCTGATGCTACTTGATTGAGACTAGTAAGTTTTTCTGCCAGACAACTTCGTTGCAGAGCTTCACACTTTGAAATAATGACGGACTATTACAGTGATACACTTGAAACATGTATCATGCAAGGAGAGGCAGGCACGGCGGTACCAAATTTCGAACTGACTTCTTGATAAAAATTGATTATATCATTGGCCTAAAACTTAACAGTTTTCAATCACTTCAAAATAATTTAGTTTCCCACTTCTAATCGTTAGGATTCGGAACTCCTACTGATGACTGATTGATAAAATTCGGTCACTTTACCCCAACAAAAGCCCAGGAGCACCCTTGTCCCTTGGTTTTCGTATCGCGCACGCTCCGTCGCGCCTTCAGGTGTTTTAATAGCCATCGAAAACGGTTGTCTTTGTTAGACTAGAGGGAGAAGAAGTTGAAAAATCCCTAATCACAAAATAAGCGGGATAAATTGGACCAGAACCAAGCAAAGACATTGAATGTCACCGTATCGTCAAGGTCAAACCACCGTGTTCGTGGTTTGGATTCCAGCAACACACACTGAGAATAAATACGTTCATTTCGGGGACCTGGCGTGAAACAATTGCGGATATCCACAGTTATCCGAGATGATAGTGATAAGGAAACATAAAACATTTTTCCTAGCCATTAATTTCGCATCGTCAAACTAAGGTTTAGGCTGCTCTTTTTCGATGACTCACTTGATTGAATTGAGTAAACAGACGAGTTAAAAACTAAAGCGACCACATCAAGTGAACTAAATCTGTGAAGAAAGGGACTAGATACACTCAGTGTCACTAACCGTCGACCATGTTGCCCAAGAGGTTCATAATCAAGAGAGTAAATACGACCTATGTGTTCAAGTGTCTATACCCTTGTGACAAGCTTTAGTTTCACTGCCACTATCTGCCGCGACTGAGTTTATCCAGCATTCCTAGTGTTTGCCTAGCGACCCTTAACATACTTGTCTAATGTGGCCTACACAGTGGTGTTCGAGAACACCTACGGCCTGTTTCCCTCCTCTTCTCATTTCGACCAGGTTTTGCATCATATAGTAGCACCAAACGGCCTGTGGTAGCATAAATTGAAACCTCATCGGAACACGGACTGTCGTGGTAACATACTGAAAAAAGAGATAAGTCTTCATGTTTCAGTGTCTGCAACGGATCTACTTTCCCCGAGCCTCTCGTCAAATACAGTCACTCAGGATAAGCTAAACAGATCAGAGCTACTCAGTTTACTCAACACTGCGATAAAAGCTAAACATGAACTTGTTGCAGTGATTAACATAATGCGGCTACCTATTATATATGATATATATATATATTCAGAAGACAAATCATTATAACTGAATCATTAATCCAGGGGTGAAATTCCAGTACATAAATCAAGTAATTACTTCACTTACCGACGGGGAAAGTTGTTCCACACACTCAGTTGTCTTCCCGTAAGTTAGGGACAAACGAAATTCATGAGAATATCGATTTCCCGATGGAGTAAACATACGTGTGCCATTGAATCGATGCTCGCTGTCATTCGTGTGGTTTTGGAGAAAACAATGACAAGGAGATGTAACGTAGAAACCATTGATTTGTATGTAAACAAATAACTATCACGCAGTGGTTAAACTGTGGCGAGTCACTGTTGTCTGAAACAGAACAATGCTATCACTCTGTTCATTACAATCCATATGCTCAATCGGAACTGATTAATTGTGCATGAGAATTGGTACTGATTGGACCTTTCAGTGAGTAAAACACACGGAGGAAAAATTGATAGATTTATATAATGACATCTTTTACTTCACGCTAGACTTGTTATCGGTAATGAATTAGTTAAGAGTACCTGGAAGGGTACTTGAGAGTATGTAGACAATCCTTTTGCATGAAAATTGTGAATCCATTATACATCCCAAAACACTTCACATCATTAACAACCGAATTCACAAGATATCTGAGCAGTAAACGGTATATNTATAACACCTACATAAAGTAAACATATAAACCGCGCCACTAAATTCTATTTTGGGCAATGTCTCTTAGCTTCTTTAACCAACGACAATCCGCATCCCTTGGGCTTCAACCTGGAAATAGGTTGCACCAACTGAAGCCAATACTGAAACCAGCCTCTTCATGCTTCTACACCATGTCGTGGGCTGATCGCCGCAGCGCTTCTTCCAGCCTTACTCAGCAAGTGCAAACAGAGTACGGAAGGATAGACGATGGGCGAGCATACACCAAACGTAACCAGGCTATCGGACGAGGTCTGAAGCAATTACTTCTTTTAGAGAACGTCTAGCGCACCCAACACATGCCGATGAACCTCGTCATTTTTCACCCGACGTCCCCACCAGACACGGGTAATGGTTCAAAGGCGTGTGCAGTCGAATGCAGAAAGTGTATCACTATCCGGAAAGCAGGTGGATCAAGTCTCGGAATAGTAAAGCAAAACGTTCTGAACTGCAACGCCCTATTATCTCAATGTGAAAGAAAGAGAGTCGGATATCATGGCGGCCCCATAGGTGCCGAAGATTGGCAAAAGCTGCTCTGTTTTTCGCTATTTATTATACGATCTATTCTTCAACTCCATAGCCCGTGGTACTCAAATTTCCAGTTGGTGAATATAAGGGATGATTTCAGGCACAGGCTACTGCCGGTCTTGCGCAAGCACTTTGCATTTGTTTGGTGCAGAGCACTTGATGGTACGTATATTTAATCATCAGCCTGATGCAAGTAATGTGAAAACCACATGGATGAGAGAACAAACATTAAGGAAATATTCAAAAGGATAAGTAAAATGTGGGACGGTGGGTGTTTTGACATTGTTCAAATCCGTACCCATTTGCTTTGATATTGTTGTCTCAAATTCGTTAGTATCGACGGTGGAAAAGGAGTCATGGAAACACATAGTGGACACCTAAGATTTCTACCGCTGGGTTCCATCTTGCAACATACTGGTTATAGTTCCTAACCAACGATATCCACTTGTCCAGCAGAGCTCATAGACTATAATTCTACTTCGCACTTCCTTATACTTCTCTGATCAGTCCTGGAAGGATAGTCACGACGCTTTTGAGAACTCAGAAAATATTTGGTCCGGAAGGTGATGGACAGGCGTGCGTAGGTAGTACACATCCAAGTTATCAAAGCAGATCTGATGTTATGGATTCAGTTACACATCGACTATAAATACCAAATCCACATCCACCTCCTTCTACATTGTGCATCACTAAATACGAGCTATGCCACAGAGATAGACGTATTTGAAAACCGAAAGCCGTCTATAGAATCCTCATCTCAAAGGAACGATGTTATGTAAACCCAGAACAGACATCTTTAGACGGTGGCTCCGTACACCCAGCTGGTCGTGAGATCAGCTCAGTCTAGTGAATGCCAGTTTGATGTTGACCTTTGTGATCCTATTTCCTCTTCAAATAAGTTGAAAGCAACCTGCGCAAATTCATCTGTGAGCATCAACTGACTCCAGTGAAATCGAACTGTTACGTACTGTTATCACGTGAAATGATGCGACCTAGAACCGTGACGATTGCAACATTCTTTTTTTACCACAACTGAACGTAATCCGTGGATGGGTTCTACCTGCATTCTGTTCTCATAAGTGTTGATGAGCGAGCAGGGCAAGTCAGATACAGCAGGAAAGAAACTTTTGGCATCAGACTTGTGAGTGAACAGTCACAAATAAAGTGACAATGAATTTTTGGCTTGAGGAACTGAAAATATTACGGTTTCAGTCTAAAAAAACGCAGTGGGTAAGGGTTGCCATGATTATTTATTGTAGAATAGATTATTATTGTTCAAGAACTGAACCATACATCTTCTTAACAACTGACCTGTTTTGTTCCGTTGTATCTGAGGCACAAATGGGCATTCCATGTGCCGTACTGGTTTTTTGTCACAATTTTTTTAATGATGTCATTAAACTGAGAATTATTCAGTCCTGCTACATGGACAAGCATCGTTTCATGTCTAGTTGTTTGATCCTATGAATTTGGGATATTCACACTATTTTAGGGTGAGATTAATTTTTACACTTTTTAGATGGTCAATGTTTGGATTAGCACATTCGGTTTTTCACAGGCACCAGGCACTGTTGATGATGTTCGATGTGGGTTTCACTCATTGGGACATCGTTGATTCCCCACTGTTTGTTTGCATTTTAGTGCGATGGAAATGGTTGTGCTAACCAACAAAAAGCATTGGACAGCTGTTTCGTCCTGTTTGGGACTCGACAGCAGTGTGTTCGAGTCCTGACAGGGACACAAAAAGTACGCACTGCTGACGAGTCCCAAACAGGACGAAATAGCTATCCAGTGCTCTTTGTTGGTTATCACAAACATTTCCAACGCATTAATTTTTCCCCTTTTTATTCGCAAAATCATTTTATTCTTAAAAGATTACTGATTATACTTTGGGGATTTTAATTTTTGCCAGGTTTTGTTTCTGTCGGATTATTTTCAAGAAATTACAGCAGAATCCCATTGGTCACTTCTCATCACGTTTTACAGCAAATCGGGTAAACCTCAAGATCACAGTGTTCTATTGCCACGGTTCTTTTAATACCCCTACATCCTACTACACGCAATGGAAATTTTTCTTAATTTATCGATTACTTCCAGGGTTTATCTACGATTGCTTCCGAAAGCCTCAGTATGATCGGGGTGGATGTCTAGGGTTTCGGCTGGTCACTCATCCCTTGCACCTCGCGAACTGCTCTCATATGACCAGGCGTCTCGAATAGCCTTTGTTGAAGAATCCCTACTCACTATTCTCCCATGGTGGAGGTGTTTTTCCACCAAATTGGGAAGACGAATAGCCGACATCCGGGGCTATAACCGGGTTGGTGGACCATTGATAGTCCACCTGGTGGATTTGGCCGAACACCCTGATTCCAAACCAACCAAGAGGAGGTGTACGAACCACATGCATACCTTCCTATTTGCGGCAGTGGTCACCCGCTTATTTGGGCATCGAGGTGTTTTAATGGGTACCTTGGGCATTTGACCCCGTCTAAAGGGAGTATGATCCGATGAACTAGAGACCGTCCCCCAATGGATTGCGGTTTTCAAACACCGCCCCGCTGCCTTGCGAGTCAGGCTTTGGCTAGCCGAAGGCTGAAGAAAATTCACTAGCACAGGCCGGGGCAACCCAGCAGTATTCCGCCCGCATGCAAATTTGTTTGGCACACAGTCTGGTGTCAGACGTGTGATATATATATATATACATATATATATTATTTGCGGCTACCAAGCCAAACATTGTAAAAGTTGGGCAATTGCTTTTAGAAGATGTCTCGTAAATCGAACCAGTGTTCCACCAGCAATTTCCAGCAACATTTGATGATGACGATAGTCCCTCTCATCAGTTTACGCACAATTGTGTCTGGGCCATTTGGCTACATTGTGATAACCGAAATGATCCAGTGCAACTTGATGACTGTGGTATCTTCAGGGGTGATTGTGCAAAAGAATTACCGCAACTTGGCAAACCGTAACTGCCGTAGCAATTATACTCTCTTCTTTCAGTTTAATAAACTATAAAACATCAACTGTGTTCTGACTCGTCGACACGATCCCTGTTTTCTAAGTAGCTTTGTTATATAATTTTAGTGAAGGTCATCGTTACAATTAACACCGTCACTTCTGATATTCCCGTGGTTTTTGACTCCCGTTCCTTACATGTAGTTTCCTGCCTCGAAAATTCTCTGTACATTATTGCTCAAAATGTTCGCTTTTATGCTACTTTCTTGATGCACACTCCTTCATTCTGATCAATCTTACAATCTTCCCAACTTGACTGGATGCCATACCTGACCTCTTGTTTCTTAGATACCCTGACAGTGGTACCATCCCTGAAATGCTCCATTAGCATTTCTGATCCCTGCATTATTTTCTCTCGCCATAAACTCAACAGTAATGGTGATCACTTGAGACGCACTTCATCTCCACCACCGGTTACCAGAGGACTAAACTGTAAACCCAAAAACTTGCATGCACTCAAACAGATTTTCCAATTTTTCCAGTTTGACTGGTCTTCGCACAGTGAACAAGTTTTGGATTATCTCAAATTTTGTGGAAACAATACACGTCCTTGTAGATCTAAATTTACTCTCCGCGTCGAAAACACCTTAGGCGAAACAAATAATCGACGTATTTAACTGGAAAATACGACTTTATTTATTCTGTCTCGAATTATCAAGAATAATTCAAAAGCCTTGGATATTCTGAGACTACGTACACCATGAACTCGACCGAGGTTTTCATAGTTCTAAAGAGGAACTGAACAACTGCCACACGCCGCAAGTGGGAAGGACCTAGGCATCATCATTCAAGAAAACTTAAGCTGCTCACTCAACTGCACCAAGGTGTCNNNCCAACGCAGCTGTAAAGAATGTCGGTTTGCTTAAGCAGGTCTTTGGCCGGTTTGAGTTAGCGCTTTCCCCCGTCTACTGTCAGCATACATTCGCCCACTCACAGAGTATGCTATCCAGGCATAGAATCCATGGCTACAACGTGATTGCAAAATGCTGCAGCATCCACAAACGATGACCACCAAAATAGTCAGGGGTTGAATCGATGTTCATACGCTGAGAGACTGGAGTCCCTGGGGTTATATTCCAATCACTACCGGCGCATCAGAGGAGATA
>UZAN01040364.1:62764-75105 GCA_900618425.1 Echinostoma caproni | reverse complement strand
CGCGTTACGTAACAAAGATCTTTGTGCCCGTTTAACATGAACATGACCTCAGTTAATACAATCTTATTCTATTTATGTTTGCCCACTGTGCTTGCCAACGCGGTGCTGTTTGAATTTCAAACGATTCTACGTATTCGGTTGAAACAAGTGAACGTAATGTGAACATTTCACAGTATTTATCATCTGACCAATTGCACCATACACAGTGCTTGTAACAGTGAAACAGATGGAAGCTGATGTCATCAGCCACAACGAGACTATAGTCTCGGATACTTGACTGATTTCGCATTGTGTTACGTGGATGGCGCTAGTCGCATCCATCGAAATAAACCAACATCTTGGAAGATAGCGACTGTCATACTACGATCAATAAATACATCGATTGCAGTTGTGTATGTACTATGCGAAGGCTGACTTCCTCCCTCCCGCCCTCCCTCCACTTCTCTGTTTCTGTTTCTGTTCCAGTGGATTTTCAGACTCATCGGTTGAGTACTTTTGATACCGACTTGAAAGTTGTTAATATCAGGACGGTTCTAGCTGATCTGTGCTTTTAACTATTGATGAGTGAGTGGCTCATGTTACGCAACGATGATCTGGTGCAAGCAGGACGAAAACACACACACACACACAGAGTGAACATCTGTTGGATTCTTCCAATTAAGACAGAAAACCGATCTACTTCGAAGACACATTGACATGTACCAAATGTGAAGGAAGGTCAAAAGGGTACCGTTCACGAAAATCAGATAGTCTGATTGTACCTGGTTGCACTTCGGGAATTTCGAGCACAGCTCAAGGTGATTGAAGAAATGTATGCGTGCTTTCTTAGTCAGACAGTGTAAGTTTGTGCGACTTATTTGTGGCCATTTAACTGAATCCTCCTAACTGGATGCTCCTACTGCAGTCGAGACGATTTTTATGGCCAGCGGAATAACTGCAGTAAGACGAACGACAATGAAAAGAAAAAAAACGAAAGATTCACATCTTTCGTTAAGGTCAATCACCAATTACGCTGTTTTTACAACTAGGGTTTTGATTTTGACTGATTGGAGCCTCAGTCTACCTGAGTACTTTAGTATTTTTTGAGCAGACTGAGGTGACGCCATGATCTTCGTTAGTTCGAAAAATGAGTAACCCACTCAGCTCCACTCTTTTGTACAGTCTAGAAGTGTACTTATAATGCCTAGACGCAATCAAACGACCGGATTTTTAGAGCAGTACTCAGGTAACCTTTATTTGCATTTGGTACATGCCACTGTTTGTCTGATATTGGTCGAACATCTAAGCCACGGAACAACGATCGAAATTAAAGGATCTGTCATCAGCCATAGCTCGATATCTTCTGACTACGCAACACCAGATCGACCGAAGCTCGGCGTTTCGGCTTGCCTACAAGTCACGAACTGTAAGATTGCTAAGGTTTGCAGAAGCGATTTCTATCAGCCGATGGAAGCACTCCCCATTTGTGTCAACAGAAAGAGCTTAATGTTAGTTTGTCCTTACCCTGGTGACAGTCCTTTTACTCCTCTCCCTTTTATGTTTGTCTGTTTCATCGTATTTTACTTTTCTTTGTTGCCATGCTAAATCCCTAAATAAATATAGTGTTTTCCGCAGTTTGCACCATGTTGAGATGCAGCAAAATCGTCCTGGACATAAATCGTGCAGTATTGCAATATGATCTTTTCTTTTGAAATTGACCTCGGAAAAAGCTTGCTTCAATAAAGTTTTTTTGTGCATGTTATTCAATCTCGTTGATATTAACCATTGACCTTGTCATTACTCCTGTGACCTCGTTCCTGCGTCTCGGTGACGAGAAATTCCAGCCCACGGATGCGGTCCCGAGCTTCATTTGCAATTGTGATGCATGATCCGTGATTCGCCTCTATCCCAACTGCTACAGAAGGGTAGAGGCAATCAAACTAAAACCCGAAATGAGAGTATGACGACCTTGGCCATGGGACTCGGTCATATAGGCTACACTGGGCTTCCTGGACGGGGACCTCGGGATCACCATAATCAATGTTTAGAGACAATGACTGATATGGCTGTCAACAGCAGTGGCACTTGGACATCTCCTCAATCTGTTTGCAACCTTGGGCTAACAGGTTTCTCTTCTCTGTCTTTGACTCTGCTTCCAAAATTCCAATCTTATCTTATCTTTTATACAAATGGGGAGCCGAAAGACAGCAACCAAAATCGCCGCACGAAAGTGCATGGTTAATGGTTGTATAGACCGCAACTGAAGTGAAACATGCCTGCGAATTCCTTTGAACCAAACAAGAACAGAATCATTTCATCTAGTTTATCCATACTTTTCAATGTGCTCGTCATCAGTGTAGCTTGTGCGAAAGGGTTTTGGTTCCCAAACAGAGGGTTCACCATCTGACTGGCGACATGGACATAGGAAGTACACACTGCACGATTATCAAAAAGGAATACATGGCCGTTCATTACTCTTTATCGGTTACGACACACAGGTTAATCTCTAAAAGCTTGAATTCTTCTAGGTCTAGTCTGATACGTCTCCCGATCGATAAGATTACAACGTTGACTTCTCTGACCTCCTCGCCTCGTCGGACAGTAAGAGCCAATCTGCGATGTCAAAGTGAAAACCATCTAATAATAATAATAATAATAATAATAATAATAATAATAATAATAATAATAATTTTCAAGGAGTTGCGGCCAATCAGTCGTTGCTGGGGGTGAATGTGTATGGTGAAAAAAAAACGAGAGAAAAGTAATCCAGCTGAATGGGGATTAGTACAATTTGAACTGGATCATGAGATATCAATAACGGGATCTGTGATTGAAAATGGGAGAGCGATAGAGATTGGAAATGCAGGCACACACACATGGACGTGTACTCTTGAACTGGGGTTTTTAGAACCATTCTCGTTTGTCATCGTGATCGTCAACGTTCACTATCTCACGGGCGGAATAGTGTCGTTCGGTATTCTCATACTTTTTCACGCTTTTCGTTTCCGGAAGGACACAAAATTCCTTCACCGGATTAAAATAGCCCCGATCCGGATTGGGGAGAGCAAAAATTGCCAACCGGGTGTTGCTCGTTTTGACAAGCTAAGGGGAAATCAAGCATCCACCTGTGTTGTTTCCCGTCTATGTTTTTATCTGAGGGAGAGAGGGAGCGAGGAGGCTGTAAAGTCGGATCGATGCTACCAAATAGTTCGAGTAACATCAGGGAAACAAACAAGCGAAACTCTTTTCTCCATGTGCTCGGGACAAGAGAGAAAGAGAGAGAGAGAGACGGGGAAAGGGGAAAACATCGAAAACACCGGAAGGGATGAGGATCAATTGACCAAATGAATCGATCGTATCAGTCAATTTGGGCTAGATTTTTCAAATCATCAATTTCAGTGAGCATTTGGACAGAAACAAAATGCTGATGGATATTTACAGCTTTGTTCCCCTCTCCTCGCTCTTCCATTACACATTCTATTCTACCCGAATTCATCTATGCCTCCGAATCATTCTCACGTATGCCGCATTTAAAAACCTAAAGAAATGGTCGCTCATTTTCAATTAGTGGGAGGAAGAACGATTTAAGCAGTACTGTTACTTCATTAGATATTATATCATCAAAACAATTTGATTGGATATTCCATCAAACTGTGGTAAAAGAAACGTGTCCTTTATCAATTCATTTGTCCAACTACATGGAGGTTGGTAGTGATGTGAGAATCCCCAAGTTGGTTGATCAGAATTACATTCACCAAAACTAATGACCCGTTTCCCGCAGCTTTTTACTGAGGTGTTGAAAGCATTGCCGTCATTACTTATTCGGTTCAACTGTCTAAAATTTGTGGCTTTCGGTAACGAAATCGTGCTACATACAGATGAATTTTGAAAAAAACCCACCAGAGTGCCATAAAAAACAATACATAAGCTTCATTTTACAAATTATTATTAGTATACTCGTTATAACTATTCTGTTTATTAAGCATCAAAAGTTCATTCATCTATGTGTGGACAAGGACTGTCTTCAATCAAAAGTTTTCAGGGGACACGGTCAAGACCGGTAGCTGGGGTGCACAACAGTGGTACTTAAACCAATGACTTGCAGGGTGATGTGTAGTGAGTGCTTCATTCTGCTCAACAAATATCAAGTAGTCAACAGTTCATACTAAACATTCCGCATTCAAAGTAAAATAGCAAATTAAGATACTCAAAACCCGAGTAACAATCAGATCCTAGTGACCTTATTTACGAGGCGTGTGACCTAAACGATCGGTCAGCAGTGATCATTGAATCAAAAATCAACAGTGCATCACATGACACGCACTCGTCAACACCCGACAGACGGCGAATAATCCTTTGTGCCAGACCGTGTAGGTTGCATTTAGACCAATGTTTTTCCAATAGAGCAATATTCTTCAAAGCAGGAGGAGTGTTCTATCTGGTAAACGTCGAAGTTCATAACAATATGACCAAACACAAAATCATTAACTGGTTCGGATTTTTTCAAATTAAACCGTGTGAAACAAAACCTGTAACCACATGAGGCATTTCGATCTTACTTCATATATCGGATTTAGCTATTCGGATTGCTTTAGCTCATTTCCAGAATCCGTAGTACAACATTCGAATGGAAATTATATAAATTTAATGAACTTCAATGCATGAACTCACATTTTGCCGAAAGAAAGTATTGGAAGTGCCATGCAGCGGTTTTATCCAATAGTACGTGGTCCATCGCGCTTATGCCATTTCAGACCCGATCGTATGAGTTAGACATGTGATCACTAGAATAACCGGGCTGATTTCAGTGATTAGTTTCGTTTGTTAACTATGCTTATTTCACAGAAGATGTAGATGTCGGTAGAGAGGGAGAAATTATTCGCAACTTATTGTGAAATAAACATCAGTGGAGAAACGATTGAAATTAAGTTTATAACTTCCTTGTGAAAACTTGCTTTCTTCCGATGAATGCATGATCTTTTCATTGATGAACGAAAACAATGTCGACCCACACATGCTCGAATTCTAGCCATCCAATTTACAATACACGCAATCGAACACTTGGAAATTACCCTAATCACTGTCCTATTTGGGACTGGCGAAAAACAGTTAATAGGTATATAAATCCTATCTGTATAACAATGGTAGTAGAAAATACTAATTACAATCACGCCATCCATTAATATTATTTCTAGTACTGTCTGTAAACCCCTGGTTTAGGGAGCGCACAGGTCATTGAACGGAAGAGGGCTGACTGTAATTTTGTCAAATGATTTACAGGATTAAGAGATGAAATACGGATAAACATCGGGTCTGTTAACANCATACGATGCAAGTGAGCGGTTGTCTGATTTGCAACCTCATTACAACTAACACTGCCACCACCACCACTACTATTGTTATCACTAATTGTAGTAGTAGTTTGATTTCTCTCCCGTTGATTTTCTTTTGCAAAAAAATGACATCAGATGTGACTGCGTACATGAATATAGTTTGCGATTATTGACTCACATCACATCACATTGAACGATCCACGCTCAGTGGACTAGTTCACCTCCCCCCTCCAGCCCNAAAATAAAAATAAAACAACACCACGTATACTAATTCCAAGGATTGTGATACGTAGCGTCCTGGTTAATCACTCGAATTAGGTGGGCATGTGTCAGGTAGTGTCTACTTCTTGGGCATCAATTGCTTTCCGTCTGTTTTTGTACACCACAACAGTATGCCTAATCCCCTAAACACTTTGACTTCACTTGACTAGCACTACACAGTTAACTGTGCTTCCCTACCAATGGTAAGCTTCTATGAACATTCTGGACAGCATTCTTCGTTAAGGTGATCATATCTATGTAGTATTTTCTGGTCTATAGTATGTCGCCATTCTTCCCAGATCCAGTAAACTGTGACACTTTTTGCCAGTATTATGCAGCTGTGGGTCAGCCTATTCTTTCCCATGGCAGAAACCGAGCTTTGTTCATGCACGTCTATCGGTAATGCACTAACACAAACGTTTTGATCGATCGCTTATCGATCCAGTTGGAAGTTACTGCTTAGTTCTACTTGAGTTGTTTCTTGTGGAACCCGTAATTCTGTTCAACTGATGCTAATTGGTTTCTATGGAATCTTTCTATCTGTTCACCATTGACGAATCGCAATTAACAAAACCCACATATCTACGCATTGAGTGTCTTCGTCAAGTTGACTGAAACTATCAGATTGATTGTTAAAAAAATCACGCTGAAAACGTTGAAAACTTCACGCTAGTAAGCAAAAAAATCGGATGACGCATTGTCTGAGGGATTGAAATGAGACCACCAAATAGTGTTTTGTCATTTCTCTGTCTATCGTTCGCCTGGTGCACATGATTGAAACCAAATGGTGTTCGGTCGCGTGACCAGTACACGTGACCGTTCCCGTGTTGGTTGTGATTGGCTGTCGTTGAACAGTAGTGAACTGTGACTTTTGCTTTTGTGATTATCCGATCAATCTTGGTATTCGACTACCCTGCACTGGTCACACTTCCGATATTCCTGTTCCCATTCGGTCGCCTTCATGTTTGATTGCTCCAGTGAACGGGCAATGGTGGGTCTCAAGTCACCTCCGCTGTCTACAATTTAAATGTGATCTGTAAAACCAAAATAATATTTTCATTCCCTTTTTCTGGGAATACATGGTACGCGACATGGTTTCTTCTTTTCAAACAAATAAGATCGCAGTCCATCTGATTGATCTAGACTCTATTTCACTGATCCTGATATACACTATCCGAGTCATGTAAGCTCAAGTTATTTTGCTATTTGTAAAACTGGAAACAATAGTTGTGCCACATTCGTATTATCAAATACAATGTTATTTAATTAGATTGCACTGTTATGACATGTGTGTACATTTCTGTCAACAATGATTGTCTGGTGAACGTTCTAACGCATATTTTTTCTCGTGTTCCCACGTAACGGTGTGTAGCATTTTTTGATTTTTTTTTTCGTCTTAACTTTTTCAACACGTGATCCAAAATCAACTGAGGCTGTGGTTCACGTGACTTCAACCTCAAGAAATACAGCAACACGAAACCTGCCGAATGCACGGAAATATCCTCTGATTGATTGGTTGTTCATTCGCCTAGTGTGAGCAGAAATTCTTGAAGATTCTTTTATGTTGCTAAGGCTTGATTTTTATACCAATTTTTGGGTATGTATGTAAACAAAACAAAGGCTGCTTAAGTTGTTTTATTGTAATATCTGTCTGAACCGCATTCTAATAGTCCGCGTTCAGCACCTAAACAAGTATAACTAGACCCTAAAATTATGGACTGAAAATGATTAGAAAGTATGACAGACCTATCGATCGATGTACCAAGCAATTTTAAACCTCTGCGTTGATGTTCAGAACTACTCTCAGAATAGATCTCGTTCCAGCTTCGTGTAACATGAAATCAGTCAAATGACATTAAACTTCGCAACTTTTAGAACCCCTGTGGTCATCGGTACCCATCGTTCATGATCGACTCCTGTCCAAACCTGTTTACACAGGATACTTGCTAGTGGTCACAAAACAAATTCACTGTCACCTGTAGCATCGCACAAGTCTCAACTACCATCATAACAGATTCCGCTACCGCAGGCTCATTGACAACCTATTGACATTTAGTCCTCTGGTCACCATTGATCACCACGGCTGGTCGCATGTGGTCTTTCCTCCGCGTCATCTCTATCTACATCGACCTGATTCGGCATGATAGACGCATTTCATCGACTCTTTTTACTCTCCTGTTTCATCAACTGAATATGAAGCATCCTCTGTGACAATTCAGTTTGATTAGTGCGGCTGGAGTAATTTCGAAAGCACCTCCAATGAGCTCCTATGTTTCACATGGTCCCGTGCTTTCTATCACCCTTTTCACTTCTTTTCCATAACAAGCTTTTGTTGCAGAATTTTAACTCTATCTGTGCTTTTATCATTGGTGCTACCTCACATTGTTTTCTCTTCTATAGCACTTACCTCTCCAGTCATCGTCACAACAAATCACTGTCGATGGATTTTCTGAATGTGTATGGTTTATTTACTTCAAATTTGGTTAGGGTAATAAAAACGGAATTATTAACGGTGCTTTGAACATGTTTGTGCGATGATTACGAGGAGCATAAGACAGATTAATTAAATTCTAGTTGTTACTCATCAGCCGTGTGCGCGATTTTTCGCTACTCCCATCCCCCAAGATACAAAGCATGGATCTTCAGGTATGTAACCGAAAACGTTAGCCCTGAGCTAGGCAGTCAACAGAACATTTTTCAAGGTCATGGGTTCAGTAGAACGGTCGGGTTCCTTCCTGTACAGGCGATGCAAACTTACAGCTATCAGAGCCCGCTATTGTTCGTGCCGAAAAAATACTACGAATACTGTACCCTAATGGAGCCGTGACAGAAATCAGTTCCACCACTGATTTCCTATTTGGCAAAACCAGGTCCAAGATCGATGTTAATTGATTGGCTCCGAATCTGGTTAGTTCCTTCAAATGATGTCTAAGCTAGTGCAAATTAATAAACCGTATAAATTGCCGCTCAAACGGTAGTATGGGGATCATTAGGTTAACCAGATTTGGGCAAGTGAAGGCGCCTATAATAAGAACTGAAGAAGTTTTGCTCGGATCTGGCTTCAGTCTGGGTTTCCTAGCTTCAGATTGTCGTTTACTGGAACCGTCTATAATCTCACAGAGAGAGAGAGAGAAAACAAATAGACGAAATCGCATACAATAAGCAGACAAAATGTTGTTATCCCCTACCTACAATGACAATTTTTTGTGTTGTCTTCTGTTCTGCCTCTACATTTTTCCGGTTTGTGGACCTGTTGTGACGTCCTATTTTCACTCTTCAAACGGCAAGGTTGTCAAAGGTTGGCGAAGCTCAAGTGAAATCACAGCTTCCCTTTTCAGTCGACGTGTCTTCCGAGTCCTTCATGATCACCAATTGCACAAAACAATGAAAAGTTCGAGTTATGAATACCGATCAACTTGATTGACCGTCTAGGATTAAAAACACAACAATGAGTTTTACTGTTGCCAATTCTGGTTGGACATTCCGTCTTTGGTACCCTAAACTCTCACCATGAGATAGTAGAGCTTTCTCAAGTAGTGAAGAGGAACAGAGTGTAATCAGTGTGAAAGTGTATCTCTATCATCAATGATCAGCGGTATTTATATTGTGATTGTCCTCATTTCGCATGGATACGTGTGTGTAGTGGTATGCATCCATCCACGGACTTTTATCCCTGTTTCACTGATGCAACCTCAATTTTGAGAGAACCGTAAACTGGAGTGGCTGGTTGGCATGTCTACAGGTTATTTTCAGAGTAGATGATAAATCCCTTGGCGCGNCGGAGAGTATGTCCAATATCATGAATTTGATCGAGTGAAAGAGTGTGCTATAAACACAAGATCGGCACAGTCTTCGTGACTCAGTGGGCATCGGACTCGAACGGAATCGCACTGACCACAGCATTTGTTTCATAATCCATTTTTAGCGGTTATGGTGATAAACCCATGGCAGGCAGTATGGTCACAGTGAAGTATATGGTGTAGAATCCCATAGTGTCTGTTAGACTTTTGACCCGTGAACGTTTTGTTATCCATTTCTTCCCGCACCGTTATCGGACGGATCACGTTACAGGATAGACAAAATAGCATCCGCTTCTATCAGGTGATCGCCGCGTTAGGACCCAATTCACGTGACTCGGATGGACCAGTCATTCATAAATGCTATATCACCCGTTACTTCAATCCGAGTTTCAGTTGAACATTCACTTCTGTGGGGTAGTTTTTGGTGTCATTCACAGTTGTACCGTAATGAACCATTATCCATTTCAGTCCTCTGTTCCCATTCAAGTGAAACTCTCACAATCCTTTGTAACGTGATGTAATTATTTCACAATCAGAGTATATTTTCCGATTAAGGGGATAAGTGGACAGGTAATTAGAGAGGAAAAGTTGCCTCACACTCCTATATTACCAGTCGCCATGCTTTGGTCTTCATGTACGCATACATATTCAATCCCTAGCAGGGCCTTTAACAGGCTTAATAACATTCTGATACAATGGAGATCAAAATTGAGGCAAACTATTCTTGGAGTGTTTTGTATGCATGTGGAGTATAATAATAATAATAATAATAATTTTAATAATAGTTTTGTATTTCTCTGCGCAGCCAAAACACACCTCAGTCAGATTATGTCAGTTCTGTTTAGCAGCCTCCTGTTCGCCGTGGTAACCAATTCTACCCTCGCAACACTACATATTTCCCTTTTTATATGAATGAAATACACTGTGGCAAATAATCTATTTGTCGAACAAATCACATCATACGTGGGTCAGTTATGACATGGAAATCTATGCAGTAGTTTTTCCTCAGGTTGACCGAGTGACCAGATCTAACTCTATTCGATCGATCACATGATTAGGTTTTGGATGACTGATCGCATTTCCTCAGTCTGCAGCCGATCTCAGAGCTACAGTGAATAAATGCGACACAGTGGATATAGTTAATCTACCCGATCCAACCCCAGAATTTATGGAGTCTATTGGTTCGAGTTTTTCTGGATCATCACGCTCACAGTCACGCGTTATCTGTTTTGCATCGTATTGATATCGCTCATGCGGTTTCAAGAAACCTATGTTTGTATGTTCTTGCACGAGAAACTGGATTTGAGCATAGGTGCTTCCATCTGTTGTTTAACCTGTTAGAAGCAAAGTTTGTGGGGCCAACGCCTCAGTGACTGATGATCGTGACAGCATTCCCGCTTTGTTCTCGCTCCCCAATTCAAATAATTAGATTATTCTTCCTCGCAATCTCTCCCCTGGAAACACTTTTCTTCTTAAGCATCCCACTAGTATTGTTTCTATGTGGTGTTCCTCCTGTCATTCATCATATACTACAGTCAGCTCATTCGCCAAAACACTCGATCACTTCTCTAACCTATGACTCCCTTTCGGAACTATTTTTGTCTATTACGGCAGAATAAGATCTCCACTGTTAAAATCAGCCTGAAGACAGAACGAAAGATCGCAAGAGTATAAAGACTCACCGACTGTCAACTATTATTCCAACCTGATTTAAGCCAACCTGTGTCGTACACCATTCAGCTTCAGTAATGTAGCTATAGTAAGCGAATTCGGCAAGGTATCAAATTGCTTTGTGGGACCAAAGTCAAAACCCGGGATTGTACTACAGATTTGGACAATGTTAACAGCATTTATACGCCCATCAAACGGTGCCATTACATCATTTGCTTTGGATGATACCGTTCACGGAGGGACTTTTTCAAAAGCAGAGGCTTTCAAGTTTTGTCTACCTCAAAAACCATATCTAGTTTTGGCTCCGATGGCCTTTCGTCTTAGTCAAATATAAGCATCATTTTCAAACACTTCAACACCTGTACCATATCAGACCGTTGGAGACCGCTAACAATTGTTCCTATTCCCAAATCTGCTACTTCCACCGTTCTAACCAAACAGTTTTGTGCGATCGCTTTAACTTATGTTGGTTGATCCTAAAATACCTGAACGAGTTGTCCTTACACGGATTCGGTCCTCTCTAGATGTTCCCTATGACTTTCTCCAGTTCGCCTACAAACCAAACAGGTGTAAGTAAGATACAGTTTCCTCACTTGTGCATAAAATTATAAAATCTTTGAATGATTCTGTGGAATCTGCATGTTGTGTTTCTGGACTGCTCACCGGTATTTGATTCCTCGCTCCCTCCTTCATCGTAAATTGGATACCTTAGGTTGTCCGAAACAATTATTAGACTGGCTTACTAATTAATTCTTTCGGTGAACTCAATGCACCAGGCTTGATCGGAAGAAAACCAATTCACTTGTGAACAATTCCCGGAAACCGCAAGGTGCAGACCTTTCCCCATACTTATCTTCTACCTATATTAGCGACTGGTCTGCCAAAGCCCCTACATCTCTCTTCAAATATGTCGAAAGTGTGGTTTTAGGCATACTGTTTCCAATTTTTCTAATCTTTTACAATTTGTTGGCAACCTGGATAGCTTCTCCACCACGTTCGGCTTCCTTTTTACTTCCGACAAAGGTTTCGAAGGTCTCTTTACATTATGGCGTTCTTCAGTCCCATTTGAACCGGTATTGATTGGCTCTGAACCAGTATCCCGGGTAAACTGCATCAAATACCTGGATGTCTTTATCGATGGTAATTTTTATTGGAGCACTCACATTCATTAAAATCATAAAACTTTCCCTTTCCCTGAATTCCGTCAGTTTCGAATTCAACAGTCGATTATCTTCAAATGTGTATACCAGTAGGCTTTCCCCGTTTTACTTTATCCTTCATCTTTTGTTTTTACCAA
>UZAN01040364.1:14459-31909 GCA_900618425.1 Echinostoma caproni | reverse complement strand
TGTGTGTGTGATTCACAGAGAAGGAGCGAACGGATGATCTCAGTTCGACCCTCCGTAATGAGGATGTGTAGCGATGCCGTCAGTGATTTTTCGTCCAAGATAGCTTGCAACCGGTTCAGCACGACGGGGTTTGCGATAATGTGCTAATTTAATTCACGTCACCGGTGAAAGCTTGTCAGCACACCATTCCGTTGAAACCAATCAGTGGGCTCGTCAGTGCTCGTCAACTGATCTTGTCAATCGGTTTTCCCATATTGATGCTCACTGACTCTCTCCTGTATGGCCGGGAACATGATGAGCATGATGAGCATATCTAAGGGTATGGTGGTGAGTGCCCAAACATCGGCGGCGGCGGTGATAACCCGGTGGTAATGTCACCAAATTATCACCCCGGAGGACGTGTGTTCGAATCCCAACACCCCGACTTTCCCCATTGTGTGTTTTGTATGGCAGCCCTTTGATTGACCGCTTTCTTCTCCCTGGGCAGAGCCAACGTTGGGCGGTGGTGGCCCGGTGGTAACGTCACCAATTATCACCCCGGAGGACGAGTGTTCGAATCCCACCACCACCGCCTGACTTTCCCCATTATGTGTATTGTATGGCAGCCCTCTGATTGGCTGCTTCCCCCCTCCTGAAAATTGTATCTTTGTATGTTCGATAAAAGGAAGTAAAATGAAAAAGAAAAAAAGTAAAAGAAGTGAAGTAAGAATGAAAAATGAGAAAAAAAAGATATTACACAGAACTGGAAAAACCGCATCCATGAGCGTATTCAAATGTGAATTTCTCATTGTGTTCTGGTATACGATGCCCGACGATTGTAAAATTTGAAGCTGTTGGGATGGAGTTTATATGTGTCCATATCACAGAATGTATCACAGAATGTGCAGCTTGGCATATCCTCTCCACGTGGCTGGTAGTTAACTGTCTTCTCAGTGAACTCCATTCACAAGGCTTTACACGGATGTCTGATGATGAAGGATGATTCGTAAGAGAACCCCTGGCGGGAAGGAACACATGCCCATCGCCGAACGAGAGCGGTCTATTTGTATTTCTGTGCAGTACTTTTTACAAGCCAAACGCAAAGCAAGTAAAGATCGACGAAACACTGAATAGTCGAGAAATCAACAGGGAGGCTGATCACTCATGTGCGACCTGATAAGAGCTGAATGTTTCGAAATCGCACCACATGAGGTAGATTGTTTTGCCTTTCAGGTTGGTGTTCAACAGAGCCTATCACCAGGTTGGCAACAGACATGGAATGGAGTGGAAGCAACATGAATGACGTTTTTTCATTGTACTTCTTAAAAAATTTGAATATTAGAAGACCTAAATACACGATTGGAAACTGTGATATCCGCCTGATAACTCCAAAATAAAATCCCTGCCCATACATCTTGCACCTTAGTTTTCCTCGATTGACTTTGACAGTGATCGATCAAAGAAGTTTGTTCTACTGAAGGGTTTACTAAGGCAAAAAAGAGATCAGTGGAGATCTGTGCCTAGATTCTGCTAGTAATTTCAACTTGACCAGAGTTCGAATAGAGCCAGAGCTGAAGTTACTTCACTCGAGAACAGCAACCATTCTAGGTCTGAATTGTCACCACGCTTTTGCACTATGTCAGCCGCCTGCCAGCCTACCATTGCCATCAGACTTTGGCGGTAGGTCGCTTCGCTGGTCTGCTGAATAGCGCACCAATTTTATTGAAGTTCATTTCATGGTATGACGAGGTTGATCCCCAACCTATCCGTTGATTTGTGTGACCATTCATAATGCTGTTCATGACACTAAATAGGGAGATAAAAATTAGGCTGTCTTCAGTGTGATTTGGTTTGTGCCATTCCGACAAGACTGAACGTTTTGCATGCTTTTAAGGATGCAGATAGAGAAGTTATTCTTAAACTGTCATTCACGAAGTTGATAACCATTGGAATAAATGCACCGTTGGACATTTTATTCAACGATTACTTGCACCAGTCCTGTTCATATGGTGTCATGTATCAGTACGTCGACACGGCTTGGATCTCAAGTATGAAATTTCAAACCTAATCATACGGTTAAATCTGTTTTAACGGTCTCGTTCAAACGATCCTCAATTTAGGTTATGTGTATCACCACATTGCGGTGATAAAGGAAAGCAGTTTTTGTTTTGGGTAGTCTGTGCGACTGCCAATTATGTGTTTTGTGTGTGTGTGAGAAAGAGTGGTCCAACACTGTGATTGACAGGCATTCGTCTACACTACATCAATGAAAAAGTTTTCTTTGATACATAGATGTGAATTCACAGGCGTCAGATAATGCGCTGCTCAATCTAATTGGTACTGCAACAAAACGACCAATATTGTGATGACATTCCTGTTGTTAGATGAATAATAATAATAATATTAAAGTTCCAACTATTGGCATTTAGCTTTGTGTAAAGTTGAATAAACCCGGTTCTACTCCAAGGGTTGACGGTGGTGAAGTGCATTTTCTATCCAAAAGGGGCTATCCGCATTCGCAAAGTAATTGGACAATTGTCGATTAAAACATGAAAATCCTGCAAAGATTTTGTGGATCGAGTCTCGTCAGGGACAGGGAAGTAATATTCACTGCAGACAAGTCCAAAAAAGGTTGAAGTAAACGCCAAAAGAATTTTCTCCCAAATCGCAAACCAATATCCATCGCAATTATCGTGCAGAGAATTAATGAGTTCCCAAATGGTGAAACCTCTGGCCCCAATATTGAATAATCCTACGGAGTGCAATAACTGATTCTACCGTAAAGAACCTCTTCAGAGCTGCCTATTAGAGCATAAAGCTTAACTCCACCTGACTTGACGGTCCTTACAGTCCTTACAGGTCTAATCGAAACTGAAGCAACGGGTCCCTGTGAAACACTTGGGGGGTTTGTTTAGGCCACATCATTTATAATGAAGTAGATTTCTTTCTTCCAAATAATTATAAACAAGCCTTTGTGATTCTTTATACGAGTGATTTTCGTGATTCGTATATACTCAGCAGATGAAATAGTTCAGAATGTAGTGGATACTCCCATTTCGGCAGTAGTGGTTGACCCATGATGAGTAAAGAGCTAACTGAAGAGAATAAAACAAATTTTATTTACAACAAGTTAACAGTAATAATAATTAAGATGTAAAGTTTGTGTGCACTTAAAGTCGACTGGCCTGCCTTTGTTCTTTAGAACTTTTTCGAGTCTATTCGGCATCGAATCCACCAACTTTGTTGTGAAGTCATTTTCTATTTTGTGCTCCATTACGTGTGGCACTTTGGCCTCCAATGTCCAATGTACAGGTAGCATATTGACCTCTCTCTTCCAAAGAGAAAACAAATTTTCAATCACATTGAGATCTGGGCTATTAGGAGGAAATTGCATGAACTGGACCTTAGAGTCACGCATCTTATCTGAAGTCTAAAAGCAAATAATAAGTGAACCAGTCCTATACTTGATAAAGTTTACATTTTTCATGTTGAGATTATTGTATTCTGGAACTCAAGGTCAGGGACCTTTAAGTGACAGTAATGAAGCCTGGAAACTACGTAGTTCGAAATAGACAAATGATAACTTATAGGTGATAGATGTAATAAAACTCAATTTGATCAGAAAGAAAATATTTAAGTTCATCGCAATCGGACAGTACTGTTCACTTGTACAATGATTGTAGATATGATACTTCCGTCAATAGCAACAATGACGATGTGGAGCGGTTCGAACGGCCTAATTTATTTAACATAAGATGAACCAATAAAGTAGCATCAGCCTGTCACTCACCACTAAAGAACATTAGCTCTCCGTTTCCCCAGGTCCCAAAAGAATTATCAGCACTGCGTATCCATTGAATACACTGGGATTCGAAGCCCCACATGAGAGACTATTCATTCGACAAGCTAAGCGCTCGAACTTTCGGGGCTGTTTCTCACCAGCGGATTACATGCTCGCATTACATCTCATGTGTTAGCGTTGTAAAATAGCTGTGCATTAGTGCGGTTCTGGGCTTCCCAGAAAACGGTTGCTGAATCAGTTCCCCGTGCCGAAGACAAAGATAAGTCTCATAAATCCCTCCCGTGCACACATATGCAAACTCTGAAGCGCGTCATCGTGGTTAAGTAGAGTACTGTTTGATGTATTGTGCATGACCGGTACTGAACAAATGCAAGTGCGCTCTCTCAGCCACTGCTTGTGGGATTTCAGTTAGCACCAGAGGATGTGGCACATTTTTAATCTGCAGATAATACAATTAAAATTCAGGTTCTAAAATTCGATTGTGGTTCTTGCCTTAGAGACAGAATTGCACAAAACCTTCCCACTTGTATCTATGCCAATCGCCTTAAGTGAGTTTTGTGCTGTTTTTTGTTTTGTACTTCAAAAATGTAAATAACACCAATGTTTGACTTACAACTGTGGTCTATTTATTTGTATTGACTATAGGCAACTAGATATCCCAATTTCAGGAAGGGTTTTCTCTTATTCCGAAAATACCACGTGATACGAGAGGAATCGGGTACAGATGCGCGGCTTTGCAGACACACACACACACACACATCTTTCGTATTCGTGTGATGAGCTGAATTCCCTGGTGTGAGTATTCCTTGTACTGAATGAGACTGAAAAGTTATGAATAATTGCGAAAGGTGTGCAAAATTATAGTTTTTTCACGTTTCAATAGCAAGTCAAAATTTTGTTAACATATCACGGATCGACGATCACGATGGCTATTCACAAGATACTTCGGTTTTGTAATCTCTTAACTAGACCACTTGATCCGCATGTGCACGTTTTGATATCCACACTGGTTGATTTGCGCTGCTTGTGGCGTATTCGGAATAGTTTTGTGGTTTACATCCGAAGCGGTTATGAACGGTTTAGTTCTATTATGCTCACATTCACGAGCGGGAACTTTATTGACAATTTATGACAGTTGGATAGATGGATGATTAGGAACATCTCAGTTTCACATGAAGAATTTCCTCGTTTACAGGGTAAGTGACACGTGATCCTGGAGGCTCAAAACCGCTGTTGAGTCAGTTTTGGGCCTCAACAACAGTGCGATTCCATCAGCCCAAATGAGAATCGAAACGAGAACCTCATGGTTTCACTCAATTAGTTCAGGAGATGTATGAGACGCAAACAACTTCGTGCGTTCGAATGAATCAGGACGAAGAACAACAAACAAAAGATTCATCATCGTAACACTTTGTAGTCAATATCTCTCGTTCTATCAACCGAGCTCTGTGACCGACGCTCTGAACGGAGCATAGCAGAAGCAACAGCAGCGGTAGCAGCAGCAGCAGCAGCGTCACGTATCCTCACGATGGAGATTGTGGTGATGCTGTTGCAATTCATCGCTTATCAATTTGATGCGTCGATCCCAATTCACATTTCGGTTGTCCCCAGAAGTAAAGGGTTCAGTAAATGCCGATTTCAACCCGTCGTTTTTTCAGGTTGTTTTTACTTAAAACAACACCACAACCGACAATCGTTCAAAGCACAGTTGTGTCTCGTTCATCGAATAATCTGTTCTCCGAACAAGCATGTGCCTAAATCCTCTTTGGGGTTTAGTTATGTGCAGATTATCCCCCATGAACTCGGTTCCTATGGTTACTTGTTAGGGTCCTAAAAGCATTCATTTTCAAGTCACTGCCTGCTATCACACACACAAACCGGTACTCTCGGCGTCAAATCCCAAGATCACCGTAATTGTCTCTCTCGATTCTTCACTGACTATCCACACTAATGGACTAAGTGGCTCGTGTTTGCTGGATTGGGAACCTTGGTAACAAATGTGCCTGTTGATTGACGATAAATGCAATACTTATGGGCCTAAAGTCGCATATTTTCTGACCGCAAATTAATGACCACTTAAAATACAGCAGGCACATGTATAGATGCAGCGAAATGACCCAAGTCACATTGTGCAAACTTGTGTTTTGGTTTTGCTATTCAGACTGTGAGTTTGTTTCTCATGTCTCATTGGTTTTTGACAATTCCACTGTTGAAAGCGTTGAGGGCACTGTGTGAGTTGTTCTTCAAACATCCGTATAGTCGCTGCATAGCAGCTCAGTCATACGTATGAGGATAACAGATGCCGACCCTGGTGTCTGTATCCGTTGCAGAGAGAATGGAGTTATATATGGTGTTCATGATTTCACTGTCGTTGTCCTTGGTCAGATAGCCTGAGGGTCTCGGCGTTCGAAACGAATTTTCGCGGACAATCGGGCCAACATTTCGCTACTTCTGCAGGTAAAATGCATTCAATTGAAGAGATCATAAATATGGTTTCGTACATGATCATTTCGCTGCATCTGTACACACGCATCCCACAGTCCAAGCGAATTTTTTTAGTCAGTGAAATAACGAACGCTGGAGGAAGACAAGGTTGCTAATTACATGGAACAACATAAAACACACAAAAAACATTCAAACATGTATACGCTTGTTGATAAGTTTCACAATATCAGATCCAAATTTGGAACGAATGTTATTGAAGTAATTGTGCGTCATGCTCATAGTATTAGATCCGTGAAGGAAAACGTTTGGATTAGCCATGACGATCGTCACGGATCTAACATTCAAACATGTTGGAGAAAAATATACACACAAAGAAATAAACAAGACAATTTTGCGGTATGGAAGAAATGTAAATTTGTTAAGAAAACTGTCATCAGTTTGATTTGATGAGAACAATGCATATATATATATATATATATATACAGCCCTTTCTAATCTTTCAAGTAATATCGATGAAACAGGGAAGCGTAGATTTCACTCCTGTCACATTCGGTTACTTTCACCCAAAGGACACTCGTGTAATTATGCACAGATCACTCCAAAAGCTGTTGCTGNTGTGTGTGTGTGTGTGTGTGTGTGTACGTGTATGAGAGACGCCTTGTAGAACGTAACACACGTGTAAAAGCCACAAGGTTTCACCACAATTTGGTATGGATTTGGGTGTTTTTTAACGTTCGACGAACATTGAACGAAAAACAAATACTTACATACAGGTATACACATGACATGTTAACCTACACAAACTCACACATTGATGTTACCAACTTGTTCTGTATACCAGATGGACAAGTTCGGAATTCTGTACAGGGGTAGTCTATGTCAATATGACTACCGTTTTTCCTTGTGTACAAGAGCATATCTCTTTGTCTTTGGTGTTTTCTCGCATCTGTTGTTGTGGTTACCGATTTCGTTATCGTTCCGGTGTTGGGTCGACACGATAAACAAATTTAGTCTCGTAGTTGGAACGGTTGGAACAGAAAAATGTAAATCTGTGTTGGTGTCAGTGATTAATTATATTTAGGAAGCACCTTGTATGGCTGATCGTGCACGCCGTTGTCGTAGTTGGTTTGTCGTTGCAGTTGTGTGTGTATAAGTAAATAAACACGTCTGTATACATGCGACCCCACGAACCGAGCAAATTCCGTCCATTCTGATTTCGCATGGCCACTTCCTCGTTCTCGTGAGTCCCCGATTATCATAGTGACGCCTTCGTAGTCGACCGTCATCATCATGATTGAGAGTAGTGGATAATCTGTTGACCGGTGCATAATGGTTTAAGGTGTACTGTGGAACTTGCTAAATGACACTTCTGAAGCGAACGGCCCACTATCAGCCATCTGTCGCCGATGGAATAAAACAGATGGTCCACTTTGTAAAACTGGTCATTGTTTTATCGGTTCAGCAAAGAATTATTAAAAATTTGTGGGCACTGCGTGTGTGTGTGTGTGCGTGTGATTAACATGCACTGATAATTAATAGACGCGCTTGTCTGTGTGTGTGTGCATGACTTTGTCGCAGAATTCGAATACACTGTGAAATAAATCAATCCTTGAATAGTGAAACATAAGAACACAATTCTTCCGATCGCCATAAGAGCAGGTGATGATTTGTTGCGGTGAACCATGTATGATCATGCTCAGCATGTTTTATGAAAATGAAAACAGAAGAAAATGTTTAACCTAATGGGACTGTCCCGGGATTGCGTGATTCGTTAAAATGTACCATGTGTCTAGCTGTTTCATATTCTATTTATGCTAATTTAGAATGCTATTCTCTTCCAAACATAGAATTTGAATAAATAAGCCAAAAACAGGTTTGCACAATGTATCCTGGATCATTTCGCTGCGTCTGTACATGTGCATACTGCAGTCTATGTGATCATTAATATATGGTCAGTAAATAACAGAATCATAGGCGGAGAAAGATTGCAGTCAAAATTACTCACCAAACACATTTGTTACCAAGGTAGCGCCAGAGTGATAAGCCATTCACGCTGTTTACATAGTTTGGGATGGTAATTTTGAGTGGCTAGTGCCTCGGCGTATTTCAGAACCTTGGTGTGTGGTGTTGTTTGTGTTGCAGAGGATTCTGAACGCATCGCGCAGTATGGTAAAGTGTTTCACTTCGACCAGGTGTTGTGTGATCGACGAACTGAGTTTCCTACGCGTCATTGGTGACATCATACTTCCGAAGTTTCCACTCATTGTTTTTTGAAGCCAGACCGGCATGGGCTCGGTTACTCGATAACGCAGTTGTCTCTCCGTTCTGACGATGTAGATGGCCGAGCATCCACACTTGAAATGATAGATACAATTAGGTTTGGCGAGGGGAGAAAGCGGTTCTTTCACCGATGGTATTGGCAACCGGGCGGTTGCAAAAACAACAATGGGGTCAGATGCGTAGTAGGTCCGCTTAACGGTCGATTTTAGGCGCTTGGTAATCAGGCAGCTGATATCGTCACCTTTGAAGGGCAATTGCAGGACCACTCTCATCTTATCTGCACCTGGTGTCTTTTCCCGAGTATGGTTGGGTTGAGAATGCGTTGAGATGAACCCTTTCGGATATCCGTTAGAGTGTAGAACTTTTCTTTTCATATTCTTTTTTCATATTCATATTCTTTTTTTTCTTTTCATATTCGGTATCCAATGTATTCGTTGTGCAAATCAGCCGCGCCCTGTAGAAGAGCGTTCGAACTAGACCAATTTTATATCCCATTGGAGCAAAGCTGGTACAATGGAGATATTGTCCAGACCATGTATCCTTCCGGTACATAGATCTTCTGATTGACCCATCGGTTCGACGTGAAACTTCCACATCCAAAAGGGCTATGCTGCCTTGCGTTTCAGTGTGGCGTGTCAACGTTATGTTCGGGTGGAGATTATTCAAGTGTTCAAATAATCTATCCCCGTCTTCCTTTGCATCACAAATGATAAATATATCACCAACANGATCCAGCTTTTTAATTTCGTCCCTCAATTGATTTTCTAGATGTCCGACGAAAATGTCCTCAAGAATGGGCCCCAGAGGACTGCCCATAGCGACTTCATCTATCTGTTGATAGCGTTCACCTAAGATGGAGAACTTCACATTATGGGAACACAACGACAAAAGCCTTTCCAGTTGATCTGCTGGTAGTCCAACGTGAATGTTCTTATCTTCCCTAGTTTGACGAATGATCGCGATGGTCTCCAGTAGGGGGACGTTGGAGAACAGTGCATTTACACCCATAGTTACTATATGCTTGTTTTGAATGTTTCTGTCTTCCANCTGTCTTTCACATTGTAGTGGGAAATGGAGTCTCGCACCGGTTTTAGAGTTTCTGCTAACCACTTGGCTAGAATGTGTTGTGGCGAGTTGCACATGGACATAATGGGTCGCAGTGGGATACCTTCTTTGTGTAGTTTTGGCAAACCGTAAATCTGTGGCGTTTGACTCCCTCTCGGACGTAATTGTTTCACCATGGATTCCCGAATCAGTCCGGCTTGCATCAAAGTTTTCAGCTCGATACTGACTTTCTTCTCCAGTTCTTGTGGATCATCCTTTGTATTATCCACTCTGAATTTTCTTTCATCATTCAAAATAGAGAGCAGTTTTTCCTTATCACAAACCTTATCCATCACAACAACACCGGATCCTTTATCTGGACGCAGAACAACCACCTTTTCATTCGATTTTAATTCATTCAGAGCCCTCAAGTGGGCTTCAGTCAGTATTGTAGTGAGTAATTTTGACTGCAATCTTTCCCCGCCTATGATTCTGTTATTTACTGACCATATATTAATGATCACATAGACTGCAGTATGCACGTGTACAGACGCAGCGAAATGATCCAGGATACATTGTGCAAACCTGTTTTTGGCTTATTTATTCAAATTTGTTACGGGGAAACTATGCTTCCAAACATAGAATTGTTTACAAATAACAGGAATCTTCGAGTACGATATTAAATTCTATTTTTTATGGAGAATATCTGCTATTCGGTGACCAATTTTCCCCATTCTTCAATGATCATACTCATTTTTTGACGGTTTCATTATTCCACCTCTCGTGGATGAATGGCTCTGGTTAGGATCGGTGGAACTTGGGAATTTCGGAGCATCCCGATTGAGGAGAGCTTATTATTCAAACTGTTATGCAATATTGCAACACGTTATTGTAGTAATCGGAATAGTATTGAATTTAGGAATACGAGAATCCGAACTGTACTGCTCAGAACTGAATCGGCTCCAACCCGAACTGCGGACACCAATGAAATACACGAGGAATTGTAGCAGCAAATGCTTATGTTTATTGATAGAATTAGAGCATGTTTTATAGAAGGTAATAGCTAATATGATTGATTGCGCCGACGCATCATATGTACTAACTCGGATGTCACGTTCGCCCAGTGTACCATTGTTCGAGCTTCCTGAACGGTGATTGGATGACATGAAACTGTACCTAGTCGTGCATGGATTGCGGTCACGGAAGTCTGGATCACCAGAGGTATATTTTTATATTTTTTTATTACACACGTTCGTGTGATGAACAGCAGACAGGGAAAACCCCATAGTCACGAGGACCTGCTGTTCAGTAATGGAGACCGGTAACATAAGTCCCGGACCTGGAGTGGCAAACCACATAAGGCCCCGATAGGTTAGCTGTGGTATTGAACCGGATGACAGCACAGCCGCCTACCACCAAAGTTGAAGTGTGGTAGCGGGGCTCGAACGTCGGACCATAGGGTCCAAAGCACTCCGGTGAAAGCGACTAAACTACTGCGCCACCACTGCGCACACTGTTGGAACTATGAAATGAAAATTATATCACTATGCAAACGGGCTGCAAGTGAGTGACCAAACAGATGTAAGGTGTAGCATGCTCCTGGTACAACTAGCACAAAACAAGATTTGCGGCTTCAAACCTTTGTCTGTCATTTCATCATTCAATTTCACCAGTAATCTTATTAACATTTATATGTAATGATCCTTCAGCCATATCGAGACCGATTAGGAGAAAAGCCACACTTTCAGGTTCCTAACAAAGTGGGTGCCTGAGCTGTCTCTGGTGGATATTAATTTTCTATCTCGATGACTGTAATTATTTCGAATCATATAATAGTATTTTTTTCCATCGCAACCTCTCATTCTTTGTAACATTGGATCTTTTTGTTACACATCGCGAATGTTGATGCATCGAATATAAAATCAACCTCTTTCAAAGGACTTGGAGTTCATTTGTCAGGCATCAACCATTCCTTTAGAACGGTTGTCTGTAAAGTTATCCTGCTCGGCGATCTCCTTCTGCCGATCAGCTTGGATACATAAAGTCTTCAGCAAGGTCAAAAGGTCGATGCAAACGTTGCTCAGCTTCGTCCGAAAAACCATTGGGTCGAACTTTCGTGAACCCATTCTCACTTGATCGTGATAAGATACAAAAACATAAGCCATGATATGTATATATCATTGAAAATATATTCCGCCTTCTTACAACTAAGGCAGTGAAAGAGTTTAAATTTAACGAAAGGCTTGGTTTTGACAATTCATGTTGAACGCAACTCTGAAAAGCAAAATGAAAAGTAGACAGCGTTGTGGTTATGAAGCAGCTTACAGCTTTCAAATGAAGATGAAGCGATGAAACTGGTTTTCGTCTCTTTAAAAGATCCCTAAAATCATAAAATTGTCAATACCCCAATTACCTACCTAATCGGTATGGGTTATGAACAATTAATATAGCAACACATAAGCTGTTCAATATCACAGACACAAAAGATTTTTCCTTTGGTTGATAGTGGAGTTCCATTCGAGAAACATCATTTCTTAAAACGCTTGGTGAAAGAAGCACAAGTGCATTGGTTTTCAGACTCTTTCCCACCTATTACTGGTAAGAGGATGGGAAAAAGTAAGTGGGGACGAAATTGGGCGTGGAATTTTATTTTGGCAAAAACAGTAAACATAAACATAAACATAATTGCTTACTTCGATGCGGAAATCAAATAAGCTATTCGCGATTTTACAAACGTAACCTCAGATAATCAAAGCGATTAGGAAATAAGGATAGTTTCCAAATGTATGTCGAAGAAGGTACTTTACAATCCAGTAACTCCAGACCAAGCTTATTGGGGACTTCAATTGGAATTTAGTGGTCAACCGAAATTGTATTAAATTTTGTGCCATGAAATTACGCTAGTCTGATAGTCATTTTTTTCAGTGCAAGGATAAACATCAGGACCGAAAAATATCATGGCGCATTGTGAAGGGCTGATAATGCATCGAATTTGGTTTCACCTATATTGTATTTTGGGTCCGTTATATTCATTTGTATTGTTTTTCTGCTTACCGTGATGTACCAGATCATGTAAGCATTTTTATCATTTAGTGTGTTCGGAGGTAGTGGGTGGGTGGGTGGCACCTCCGAAACAGTCAACTATCTGGAGGTAGTGCTCGAATCCCAAGAAATTCGATCTTTTTTCCAGTTGTGTGTACCTCAAGCAACCCTGCATTAATTGCATCCCCTTTCTTAAGAGTTAACCACATGTGCTTATATGTAGCAAGCATCAACAAAAGATTTGTCATTGTTATTGCTATTTAAAACTCATTTATTAAATGAGTTTTTGCAAAACAGGATTAATGGATCACAGTGGGAATTTAGATTCAGTTAGTTTCGATTACTCTAGGAAACTGAAGTCATCAGATTTTACGAATTCTCTTCGGAAAGCTATCGTGAGTATCTCAACTTCGAAGTTCCCAAAATCGGTAACTTCGCTCCGGTGATTTAGTTTGTTCTCGTATGATTTATTTGCCTTGTACGAAAGACCCCGAATATTTATATTCATACAACCTTACAGTCTTTCATTTTCTGTTCGAATGCTTACCAGTGTAAGTGCAACTTTCTCCAACAATAAGTAGGCTCAGCTCGGGAAGTTGAAACCTGGTGGAAAATCAAATCATGAGCTGTTGTACTGCCTTCATCATTTTAAAATGGGGCTCTGGGTGGCACCAAAAGCTTTCTGACACCGATAAAGGATTGAAAAACAAGTCACCCAGGGGCCAATCCCGAAACCGAGCAAGTCCGTGGGAATCGACAGAAACCGTTATAATATCCGCGTGGATCGCGCATCCAGTTTGATTCATTTCAGGTGTAGTTGCTGCACTGAATAACCTCCCCTTATTTTATATCACTTCCTCCGACGTCCATAACAAATGGTATTTAACTCATCTTCAATAACATTCTTTCGCTTCTGGACCCAGTTTGTATCTCGTGTGCTCCAGCTGTAATTGTCAAATGACTTGTGATTCCTCAACTCTTCTGTGAATTTAATGTCGCTTTATGCTAGATCACTGGGACTCTGTTGCTGCGTTTTGCCTCTCCTGATTCGCTGTCCTTTACTGCACGGTTTTTAGTCAAGCTAATACTAACACTATTCACCTGTATGTGCAAACTCCTGGTGTAAAATACAAAAAAACAGAAGCTGTTAAATGGTCATTTTTCCTTCGATTAAGATGAAGGTCTCATAGGAATTCCGTACCAACTTCTAGAACGTGGTTCATTGCAACGGAACTTCTGGTCTGCGTTGCTGTGAGTAATCAGCCTCTTTTTGCGAAAAGTGACAAGTCACCTCCACATTGGCCCAGAGTTTGAGTGTCCGAATTGCACCCCTACTCTTGCACGTCACTTGATAACCGTTGATTGATCGATTTATAAAAGTGATCGTTCATTCAAAAAAGTAGAAATCATTCTCATTCTTATTCAACTTCAACCAAAACACTGCACAATTACTTTTGAGTGATGTTGTGGGATAATTGATATTGAATAATTAATTAGGACTGACGACCCTTCAGACTTCATCTTCACGCACATTCCTCAGCTCTTCCAGTTCAGCATATACTCGGAAGCACTAGACTCGAGTTGCGCTCTCATTAGAGCTCATCAGTAGTGCACATCCGTCCGGGATTTGAACTCCAGACCCATCAGGTAGCAGATAGTTAACTGTGTCTTCCTTCGTTGGCATTGGGCCAAATTGAACTGACTGACTATCTCTTTTGTATTGTATTTGTAACTTGTGTAAGCATATATGCTTACATTTCAGTTAAAAATGTACATCCCTGAAGATGATACCTGAACAAACGAATTGGTTCAGCCTTGACATGAGCTAGTTGGCAAAATGGTAACACACGCGCCTTCCATGGAGTTCAAAGCCTGGACGGGGCGGTGGATATACACTACGGATGAGCTCTAAAAGGAGCGAAACTCGAGTCTAGTGCATCCGAATGTATAGTGGACGGGAAGAACTGAGAACCGAGCGTGGAGATGAAGTCTGAAGGATGATCAGTCCTGATTACCTAATCAGATACACTTTACTGTAGTTGTTTTTATTCAAGAGGATATGATTCTGTTGGAACTCAGTTCAAACCTAATTTACCCACCCTCCGCGTCTTTGAATAAGTGCATAATTGAAACAACTTGTTCGATGGGAAGAATAGACGCTGAGTAGCCTGATGTAAAGGTCAAAGTGTGACCTTTGACCTCATGTGCCCCTGATGATGCTGACACTGATAAGTTGTCGCGTTGGTTCTGTAAGTTGTTGCCTCAGGCTGCAAGCTGTTGAGACTGACGCTTAGTTCCCAACTCATCGGGATATCCTCTCTCCTACCCCTCTCCGCCTGAATCCCATCACATTGGAGGTCCTCCGCCATCCGTGAACACACCGACCAGCAGATAAAAATTGACGGGTTGCTTGAACTGGCCTGTTCATGCATCAGATAACAATCTCATAAGGAACGGATGAGGGAATTCAGTACGGTAGTTTCATGTTCCCAAATCTATTCCTAATTATCGGGGTCAAATTTGGTCCGCTGACTGTGTTTGAACAGACAGACAATCGACAAAACCATCATTAATCTAAAGACAGGCAAATTATGTGGAAATGGGGTCATTCGTGATTGTAAAGAAAGATTTTGTTCACAAGCGGGTTTACTTTGTAATGACAAAGGATCCACCACTCGGATGTTGCACCGTATAATGCAGCTTCACGAACTTGGCGAATAAAGTGGTCGAAAACCACAGTGTGCAACAGGTCCTAGTTCTTGTATTAGCACCGTTGATGTTTTTGAATCAATGGGTGGTTCAGTTTGTGGTGCAATTCATGGACTACTCTAATCGGTGCAACTATGCCATATGTTTTGTTCTTAATGCAAGTGTTTGACACGTTCTACACGCTGGATACACGTGATCTTCCTTAATGGCGAAACAATAGGGTCTTTACTGTCTATCCATTTTATCGTCCTCCATATTGGAGATGCGTAGGAGGAATATTACTGGGGCCTATAACTGTGTTTTTAAAGTCCCATTACGGACAAACGACTGTTGCTTGACGATTGTACAAGAGAAACTTTTTAAATGCGCTATTCCTGTAAATAAAATTCCTAATCAACGGGATATTGTTTTGTATTTACAAGCGATATGATAAAAAGTGAATGCTTGCCGCCGCATAGCTCCACTTAAAGACAAATCCGTTCGGATAAGTGGATTAATTGACAGTCCGAGGATAATGAACACACTGCGCCAAAAATATACCCTATGGCCGTCGTTAGCATAAACTGATTGCAACATTTGACACCATTAAGACGGTCAATTGCATAGCATACAATCACCACACATCATTTGTTCCCCACACTTTGCAACATCGCATTCAGAAACAAAAACTTACCAATAAAATAATAGTATAATTCTTTACCGACGTCTTCGTGTTATTAACAGTATAACGTTGACAATAAAAACTTGTCAACCATCGTTGATGGCTGTTTTTATGTGAATCACCTAAATGACTAGAAGTTGTACGTCGAGGCTAAATGACTACGGGCCATAGATAAAGAATTTGGGCTTTTGACTAAGGGATTGCTGGCCGAGGTTAGAGATTTACGGGTATTGGTAAACGATTGATGGGAAAAGGTTTCAACTGACACGAAGCGCTTGAAAACGGCCAGCATTATAAGTGGTTGGTCCAGTAAATTAACAAACGTTTTTTATCGAGCTCAAATCCAAGATGAAATAACTGTACAGTGCTTGAACGACTTTTTGGTGAAGAGAATGTCACGTTGCTCGTGCGAAAAGAATACACTTTATCTGAACAAAATATATCGCCCAGACCACAGTGCAATCAATGTTCCTTCTGTTCTTTTACAGAATGTTACTAAATATCATGTAGATGTCTATGTTCCACTTGGTTTCTTATTCATTGAGTTTCAGTCAGTTGGAGGAAAACCAAAACTGCTTTTTCTTCCAAAAGTGACAACATAAGCAGTCCACTCACGATGAAATTCCGACGGTTCACCCAAATCAATTCCATCTTTCCTTCCGTACAAAGTAGGTATTTACACATTTGATGCGTCCACTGGACCTTGCTCAGCTCTCCTCCCCTCACATCTCAGCGGCATCCATTACAGTCAGACACATGCTACATCAACTCAGGAGTCTATTTTAATTATTATCATAAGCCGCCGACTACTTAGTGGTCTGTAAAATAAAATGATTTTTCGAATAGTGGCCTATCAATATGGCGCAATATACTCGATGCATAGGCCGTTCCTTCCTTTCTGAAAATTTTACAGTCACTTTGAGAGGTGTCCTAAAATAGGTCAAAGTCGAACAACAAATGAAGCTTACGAAAGAACGCATCCTTAGACTCTCAGTGATTGCCTTTTGCTTTTGAATGTTCAAATAAAACCCAAGTTGATTACTGTGTTTCGTGATTAGTCGACTGAGGGACGGATGGTGTGCAAATGGTCATCATTTATTGCTGTGAATAGTGTCAATTTTTTCCCTCCGATGGCCTCTGCTCCAGCAACTGGTAGACTTGATTTTGCGTGGATTGTGTCTTCCGGATTACCTGGGGGTTCCTCATCTTTTAATTTTTTGGTTATTTCACTACGAACGTATTCCGGTTGCGAAAATGTGAACTGTTTCACGAGGTGTTATGAGAAAAATGGGGTTGATTCTTTCCTCGTGGTCATCGTCCGGGTCTGGGAGCGATCCCTTCGGTGAAGATGAACTTGACTGCATGGATTGTTGACTTGAATGACATTACCATTAGCATTTCAATAATGGATTGATTATGTGTTGTTCACATTGTTGTTTGGCAGATTTGAAGTTTGTATAGAGATTGTAAAAATTTCGGGATCCTGGG
>UZAN01040364.1:1408-11427 GCA_900618425.1 Echinostoma caproni | reverse complement strand
AGTTTGATAGATCTTGAAGTTAGGACAAAATTACCAGTTCTTCCTTTAGGCTGGTAAAAATGTAAAGAAACGGTAAAAATGATGGAGAATAGGTCACAAGTCTATATATTTCATTTGAGGTAACAATATGGTTTTTATAAAAATGATGTTATACGTTCTTTTTGTTTCTTGGGTAAACCAATGCATAATCAAATTTCAGGAATGGGTTTGCGGCGAAACAAACGTTTCCTGGATGATGAGCGGCGTCGTGCGGGATTCGAAATGAAAGCAGAGAGATACTCTGAACTCAAACTAGTGAAATATGTGCACAATCTTTAGATTGTAACGGATTTTATGGTAAAGTAACATCGTGATATTGTATAAAATCATCTTTATGGACTCTGATGAAAATTTCATTGTATCTGTGAAATTAGAATGGGTAAAACCGGAAAAGCATCAGAGAGAGAATAGGAAAAACCAACCTGATTGTTTGCTTTAGACAAGAATCATTTCAGTGAAAATGTGAACGCCAGGTGCTTATCTGCCGTTTGTTTTTCTAAGAAGAAGCAATTGTTTTCGATTCCAGAACGGCGACTGCTAAGATGTTACGAGGTACGATGCCATCCCACCTGTGTCCTACCGGGGTGCACATTAAAAGGAAGTTTGCATCACTGCGTTGCAGTCATCCAGTTTGGAGTCTAACCAATAGTAACCAAAAGGTATGAACTCATGTGAGGAGTGAACATTTAGGGTAACGACATTAAGCTTATCCGAGAGATCAAACAGCGCCAAATACTTTTTCCACTTGCACGCTGCCTCCGCATGACTTAGTCCCGTTACAATTATGAAAAACAATAGTTCAACTCACTCATTGCTGGTCATTGTTCGTTGGTGAATTCTGAGATTTGGCATCGTTTCAGTAGGTGACTGATTGCTCACCACAGTAGCTTTCTTAGTGAGTCTTATACATGTGTTGTTTTGAATAATCCCTCGGCTGATGCTCGTCGCATTAACTGCGATCCAGGGGAGCATGCAGCTCTGTTTATGACTGGGTATAATTATGTGCAATCGTTTTTCACAGAATACTGACGATGAGCTTCAATTTTAATACTTGCCCTTTTGATCGAGAAACCAAGTAATGAGGCCACAAAATTCATCACGTCCTTTAAATTATTCCGTTTCCATTCACCCTCTATTTTTTCTACGTTGTCCTTCATTTTTTTTTCGTGGGGTCCTTTAGCACTGTCACATCATTCTATAGCCAAATGTATCCTCAGCAAACCGGATCTGTGTTCATACCGAAATGAGCCTTGTCTCAACATGCGAGGTACACATAAGACGGGTTCATAGCACACACACAAACAGACACGCACACACAACGNACAACGTGCAGATTCGAGTACTGATCAGACGGGAAGTTGGTGTCAGAACCATGTAGCTACCCGAGCTGTCTCGATAAAAGTCATGGTAGTAAAAGTCCGAGTAAAGAAATCTATAGTTTTCGGACTGAAGTCAAATTTTTAAGATAATATGCTCTTCACTAACAAAATACTGAATTTTTTTGAATTGAGTGCTGATAAACGCGCTATTTATTTTGTAACCCTAATTTTGACTCATTGAATCGTGAAATTCAAACATCACGTCTGAACATTTTACGGTTACTCATTGCTGTTGCTTGTGCGACAGCGATGAGAAGCGTTTTCCGCACAAGGTGAATGACGAAAGAACAGGAGGCCATATGGAACTGATGATATTAAATTACCATCTGACACACCTGACTTGCGCAAAGCTTTTCCACTAAAATCGGTTTTCATAAACCTTACATAATTGATGTCAGTCATGTAAAGCACAGTCGACAGGGACCGTTCGATTTAAATCAATTTTGTTAATGAAAGTCATACGGTTGTGTGTATAGGTTTGGATTTTTATATTTTCAGTGATTCGGTGTGTTTTGTAAACAGTTTGTGAATGGCTATCTAGCAATAGAAACATCGAAGACCCATCTAACCGGCTTATTTGATCTTGCTGAAGGTCCCTTCGGTTAGTTTGAGAAACGGACTATCAGTGGTCAGGTGCCTGACTCATGAACAGTGTGCATTTCACCACCTTACTATAGATTGATGCATTGAAGCATTGGCTTTAATGCTTGGTGGTTGTGTACTCTTGTTTTGCGATCATGTGGCATGGAAAAACTTAAGTATGTATCGAATCAATTTCAATTATATCTCAGACTTCAATAGTTCACCTACTGAGGAGCAAGCAATAAGTACCAGTTTGGTACCATTGATAGATGGAACACTTTGTAGGCAGTTCGGAACAGTTTCCAGTATCTACTAAATTCCGAATTTACAAATATTTTGTAGGTTTTCATTAAGGTACATACTGTTTGGGCATGCATGAATTGTTTATCGCACTCGTATCACACACCCGGTGCACCAAGATTATACGGAATCCGGAACTCGTCTCCTGATTGTGATGTCCTTCTAAGAGGCGGTCATCTGGTGCAAAAATGATGACCACTTAGAAAACGTCTATTCAAGCTTGACACTCCGTTCGTTCCAAAATGCGATTTGAATTCAATTTAAGAACTTCTCGAGCGTGTTTGATACATTTTGTGTTATAAATTTTCCAAAGAGAACGCAGATTTAGAACACTTCTTTGGTCGGTAGCAAAACGTAGGCGAGAAGGAGAATGTATGAAGTGCTGAGAAGTGATGTATGGATTTTGCGATTCAATAAGTTATAATTAGGGTTCGAAAACAAACAGCGTATTCAGCGCATTAGTGACCAATTTAAGCATTTCATGAATGATTAACACAATGTATTGAATATTTGTCTACAGTTCGAAAAATGAATTCCCTTATTGGGACTTTAAAGCCACCATGACTTTTGACGAGGCAGCTCGGACAGCCAAATGATTCCGACCATCCTTCACTTCCCGTCTGTGGTGGTAGGCAACCGTATGATAAATATCCGAAAATGCACATGGTGTATGCTGCGAACCCCTGTTTCATGTGTATCTCATATGTCATGACAAGCCTCATTTTAATCTGATTTATTTAGGCTAAATTTGGTTGAAGAATTGTGCCATCGCTAAAGGATGATAGAACAACTTTGTCAACCGCAAATAACGTTACCTGAATGTCTACGATGAGTCACCTTTCGAGTGGAGGTTGTGGGTTGAATGGAATGGTGTATGTATCACACAGATTATATAAAAATATTCGGTAAACAGATTTTTCACTCAGTTGATAACCTTCGTAACTGTCTCGTGAGGGGACGGCGGCCATCACCGTTTTTGCGTAAAATGGCCTCCTATAGCTATTTTGTTATATTGTATTGAAGCTTTAGTGAGCTATACAAGCTTCCAGCCTTGAGAGATTCTCAGTGATTTCGGCAATCTTTCTGAAATCCATTCCGTACTCAAAAACAGATGTCTAGTGATCAACTGATTTTCTGCATTTTTTGGTGGATAGAGTGGACCTCTGACCATTCGTTCCGAAGAGGCGAAAAACTGTCGGTTTCTGTTGGGATTCCGTGTGTTTATGTTCATGTCATGGTTCGATTAGGTAGGGCGTATCCAAAAGCATACAGAAATTTCTCAGGTTCAGGCCAATTACGTTGAGAGAAAATCAAGCGTTTTGTAATAGTTACACTTCGATTCGGACTGACCATTTCACATCCTTCACCCATCCAGTCAACCGTATACTCGGGAAGCACTAGACTCGCGTTTCATTCTTTTTGGAGCTCATCAGTGATGTCTATCTACCATTCCGGAACCCGTAAGGATACCTTCTAAAGAATGATCGCTTAAAAGTAATATGATTTATTCAGACGAACGAAACAAAGTTCAATGCTCTTCGTCGGTTATCACAAACATTCACATCTCATTTAAATGCATTCAACTATTGCGGAATTAACGACCTCCCAAGGAGTGAAACCCACACCCAAGAACATCAAGAGTGCCTGGTGCCTGGGAAAAACCGAATGGGCAAATCCAAAAATTCATCGTCTAAATTGATTGAGTCATTCGCACAACCGTTGATCGTGTAGCTCAGGGGTAAGAGTTTGAAGTCCTAGTCCGAAGAATCACGGTTCGATTCCAGACGGGGACAAAAAAACGTACGCGCTGTTGACGAGTCCCAAACAGGATGAAGCAGCTGTCCGGTGCTCTTTGTTGGTTATTATAAACATTTATATCGCATTTCAATATTATTTGTCTTATTGCACTGCATACAAATTACTGTTAGTTAAAGGTGGATGCATTTTGATTATTCTCACCAATTTGAGATCTCTCTGTTGCCCAGTGATCTCGGTTGATATTGACGCTGGATTTAAAGCGGATTTATTCACCTCACTACGGCAAACTGCATACTAATAATAGAAAACAAATGCTATTCACTACCGCCATGGACAGCTGCGACACGGATCGCTATTTTTGCAAATGTGTTCACAACTGGTTCCAGTTACCTTATAACATATCATTACAAATACATGATTCTAAGAATCGGCACACAGGTGCACCGTTCTGTGATAGCAGAATGTCAGTGACATCGAATGGCGAGATACAGCGGGTTGACTTGGCTGATCATCGATATTGCTGGAATGAAGCAATTTATTCAAGGTTCTGTATAGTGCAGAGACAAACGGCAATCGTGTTTCACGAATGCCAGAGTTCTGAGTTTCCTCTCATTAGGATATCGTAAATATACTACGAGTAAATCAAATCCGATGCGCCTGACGACATTTTTGACAACTTCCGTTAAATTTTCTTGTTTCTATTCTCCAATTTGAGTGGATTGCTGTGCTGTTTATCCAGGATACAGACCAATATATTTAAATTAAACAGGAACGGTTTTGTACGGGTGTATTGTGCATGACACCTGCCGGTGAACCGTAAAATAATCATATACCAATCCTAATTGATGCTTGGTCCGGTTTCTTTGAAACGTATTCCCCAGACCCATTTAATCTCTTCATGCAGATATTCTGCTGATTATTCCATATCAACCGAACATACACACACAAACACTCACAGAGAAAGAGAGAAAGAACATCCCAGTAGCGCCCATCTGGTGTGTGCTCGCATTATTTGTGAGAATTGTTGGACGAGCAACTGCTGCATTGTGCTTCTTAAGATCGATTCCCATTCCGGATTTGTGCAGTGTTTCGCATGTGGAAATTCGGGCAGTGTTCTTACTATTTGACATATTAGTTAATGTGTAAGTGTGTGTGTATGCGTAACTTGTCCCGACTTGTTTATACGGTCGTCGCGCCCTGGTATATACCATAAATGAATCGGACCAGGTTTGAAAATAGGTCAATGTGGTGGCCTCAAAACAGTATCAGGCATAGAATAACAAAATCACAAACATGTTTGCTCTGGGATTGTAAGCGCGCTCACATACACACATACACACAAACATACGCGTACATCTATTTGTGCTGTCTGTTTTCACACAAAGCCTATAAGTTAAGCTTTTCACCTGTGTGCTGACCGCCCTGTTCACCGGAGATCCCGTGTGTACAAGCAAGCAAGCGAGAGTGGGCGAAACCATGTGGGGTCAAACAAACGTTTTTTTCCGCAGGGTGCGCGAACACGTTTTCTTCTACCAATGTGCGGATTATGTTTTAAGTGCAACATGCTACACACTTACATACACAGTGACAAATGCAACGAGGGTAGGTAAGATATCAATAATAATTTTTTCTGGTCCAATCATGAATCTGTTAGTGATAAGGGGAGTGGGGTGCCATACAGGCAAAAAGCTTGAAAAGCTTGCAAAGATAAACTGGTGGTGCTGAACAATGTACAACAAAACTTGACGCGATCATACCAGTGGTCACGAACGAGGTATGATTGTGTTCAAACCAACTGACGTCTCGGGTTCAGTCCTCAGTTGGGTCAATGGCTTCACACTTCAGACAAAACCGAACAAGGTAGAATCAACTACGCCTCGATTCCAAGCTTTGCGTTTTGAAAATTATAGGTTTTTACGCCACACCATTCATTATAAACTAATAATAATATTATTCTTAGTAATAGTATTAATAATAAATCATAATGAAGGGGTTGACTTTCCATGCGATCGATTTCTGCTGAGTTTTACAATTTTGTCAAGATTGTGTCGGGAAGAAAGAGTACAGCAGACATTCACCATATAATTCGCACGGAAACATAATTTCCGATCCGAATATTTTCAATAAAATTTCTTATTATTGTTCCTGCTTGTATGAGAGGAATGTAGGATTCGATTCGATAATGTGATGGATTTTTCGTATAAATAAGGCGTGAGCTGAAAAGCTGGGAAGCACTGTACAACTCTTTCGATCTGTTTAGATCTAATGAGCATTGCGAATCCATCGACCCAACTGGGGATCAAACCCGGGACCTCACAGGCAAAGCGCAAGCATATTACCTTTTAGCCACCAGGCAACTGATCAGGCTATTGTTCATTTTGAATATACGCGATATAGCAAATCCCCTCTCTAATCGAACTTGTTGCGAGTATCGGTCCTCTCTCATCTCAGCACTAGCCTCCAGGGTTATGACTCGACTGGAAACTTTTACAGTTATCTACTGATGAATTCCGTCAACATAACCATTGTAAGCCATGAAAGGAGCTAACTCTCAATTACCCCGCGTGAGGTTCCCCACATTTCTTGGGTTTCATCAGCTTTGCGAATCCATCGACCAAACTGTACAATCTCGTGTATATCCAAAATGGGAAACGATCTGATCAGCTGCTCGGTGACCGAGTGGGTAGTATGTTTGTGTTTTACCTGTGAGGTCCTAGGTTTGATCCCCTGCTATGTCGATGGATTCGTAATGCTGATCATCATCATCATTGTACAGCGTAATACAGTGAAGCGAACTTCACTGATCGCTGCCAAACTCATAATGCATACAAGTTAAGTGAGAATGTGTAAGGAGGACAGGGATTGGACCTATTCTTAGGGACGGGAAAAGAAAGCGAACCTCTATGGTCAATACACTGAGTAAACAGTCCAGCTGTGCATACATACTATTTCAAGCATTCTGGTCTGATAAGAAGTGGCAGCATGATTGCCATTACTGTCGGTTATCCACTATGATCTTCAATGTCTCCAACCAAGCGGTTTCAGAGTCTTTTGGAACCCAACCCGGAAGACGAGAGACACTTGTTCTACCTAATCGCTCTGTGTATTTCTTCATGCCTCATCTCCACGTCATCTGCTGGTCTCCACGTGGCTTTCTCCGGCCTGTAACAGCCACTGCGAATAAGGCACGCTGCGGTAGGTGACCATCGGATATACGCAAAACGTGTCCTAACCAACGGAGTCTACTGAGCTCGATTGGGTGCGATAACGAGTTGTTGCTTGATGCATTCTCAAACACCCGACGACTTACCTCCAAGTTACTAACCCGCTCACTCCATCCAACCTGGGCCAGACTATGTAAGCATCGATTATCGAAAACTGCTAAATAACGGGTGTCTTCTGCCCGCAAATTCAAGGTCTCACAACCGTAAAACAGAACTGATGGTACAGTGGCGCAGTATACGCGACTTTTCAACTTTAGTAAAACGTCACGTCACATAGCCGCCACAGGTGTTTCAGTCCTGCGTATGCTGCTTGAGTCTTAGAAATGCGGCCGGCTATCTTCTTTAATGCGTTACCGTCGTTGGTCACGCAGCTACCTAAGTACGAGAAGCAGTCAACTTCAGATAATTCCTGACCGTCTAGTTTCAGATCGGAACTCAGCAACATCCAGTCTTGTAGCATCACTTTGCACTATGAAGGTGCAAAGCACATGCCGAACAGAGCGACAGAACTTGCTAATCTGTCAAGTGCTCTTTGCGCATCCTCCATAGATTCGAACAGGCAAACGATGCCGTCAGCGCACTCCAAATCGCACAGCTTTTCTCCAGCTGCCCATTCAATGCCTACATTTGGGAGACCAATTAATGTGTTCTCCAGTATTTCATCTATGAAGAATTTGAACAGGAATGCCGAAAGAGGGCACCCTTGACGAGCATGGCTGCTAGTTACAAACGACCCACTCAGCTTGCTGTAGACCGTTACGCTACCAGAAGTATGTGAGTAGAGTGAACTCAGTATATTCACATACCTCTGCGGCATTCCTTTACGAAGAAGCAAACTCACGAGGGATTCGCGGTTAACCGAGTCGAAGATTCCTTTTAGGTCAAGGAAAACGACCACCGTTGGCCGACGGTGTCTATAGCGTAGCTCGAGGACTTGACGCAGAGTGTAGATTGGATCGACACATCCGCGACCTGGTCGAAATCCTGCCTGTTGTTCGCTGATATTTGTCTTCCTAAACGGTGTCAGACGTCGAAGTATGATGGACACTGGTAGCTTGGTGACGATTGGGATCAAGCTTATTCCATGGTGGTTTGCGCAGTCATTGCAAGATCCCTTCTTAAAAATGGGAACAATCAATGATTCGCTCCGGAATGATGGAATGCGCTCATGTGATCAGATTTTACGCATTAGATCACCAATGGAGTCTACGAGGTCATCGCCTCCCAACTTGAAAAGAGTGGAGGAAGCCCGTCCAGGCCTGCTCCTTTTCCTTTCTTCAGGGCTTGGATGCATGATCGAACTTCTGCTGCAGTGGGAGGTTCACATGACACTTCCCATAGAGCCGCAACTACAACAGACGAAATAGTCTGGTTTGTATCTGGCCAGCTGAATTGTTCTTTGAAGTACTCCGTCCACCAGTCAAGCAGTTGTTCCCTGGTATGAATAGCTTGTTCACTTATGTCGCAGATTGTTTCACTAACAGTGTTACGCCGACCTCCCGTGTTGCGCATCATTTGGAACAGTCTTTGACCGTTCCCTTATGCATCTGTAACTTGCATTTCACCAGCTGTCATTGCCCACCAGTCCTCACGATCTTTCTTGAGGCTCTTGAGTTGTCGTTGGAGGCCACCTACCCCTGCCTTGATCCTGGGCGGTGGGGATTTGCCGCTTTTTCTCTATCAGTGCTACTGACCGATCAGATATCCAATCCCTCGGGAAGACTACTGCTTCAGACCCAAAAGAAACTCTTGTAGAGGAGTGCATTGCTCCTCTAATCTGATCCTATTGTTCACCTACACTACCACCACGCCGAGCGTTTAACTCTTGCCCTAGTTCTGATTCAAAACGGGCACGAACTGCTGGGTCAGATAAACGGTGATCTGCCAGCCGTATTTGGTGTTTTTTTCTGTGACTAGTGAGTTGGAGAGTGAACTGCATCAAAACTAATGCATGATCAGATTCCACGCAGGTGGTCCAATAGGACCTGCAGTTTTCTATTGAACCACGGTAGCTTACTGCTATGTGGTCAAACTGAGTTAGCGTGCTAGTTGAGTTTGAGCGCCACGTTGCTGTCCGTTAAGAGTTGTGTCGGAAGTTGGTGCTGGATAGGATCAGATGGTGTTCTTCGCAGAACTAAGGAAGTCGATCGCCATTATCTGTTCGCTGGCTGAGCAGAGCACAATGACAGCCTAGGTAAGCTTTTAATGCGCTCAGTTTTTCAACTTCAGCGTTAAAATCACTTGAGAGAACAACTACATCGGAGCTTCGACTCAACCGAATGAGTTCGGTGAGTTTATCATAAAACTCGTCCTTTTGTGCATCAGAGATGCAGTTGGTTGATGCATACGCTGAAATGATGAATAAATACCTTTTGGTGTTACTTTCCTTCCGGAAGCTGATGGGCCCTTGGAGCTGCATCGCACATGAACGACTATTGACGAGGGTCCAATCGAGTAGTGCAGCTTCGGCTTTATTATTGAGTACAATGCCCATGCCACGCTGGCGTACTGAACGGGCTTCGTCATCACTAGATGTGCGGATGAAGAACCTCAAAAACAACCCAGGTGCACTTAAGTGGTTTATAGTACTAGGATCCTGGATTCGCGTCTTCGATACGCAACAGATATCAATCCCCAAGGAGTCCATTGTACGCGCCAGACCCGCTTGTTGACCTATCTGCATTAAAGTTCTCACGTTGAAGGCCGCCAGATTCAGTGGCTGACGAAGCTTCAGAAT
>UZAN01040363.1:59460-79279 GCA_900618425.1 Echinostoma caproni | reverse complement strand
TCTTCATTTTCTGTTTCCATTGTAAAGTCGATTGAAGGATGAGCTCGGTTAAAACAGTGATGTAAACATCACTCACGTTTAACTGTTTTGACCCCATCTTATCAATAGAACTATTTTTTTCATAACCGGCACGGGGAAGCTGGCACATATTCCAGTTTACTGCGTAGGCATTCAATTTCACTGTATAAGCACGGCAGTCTAGTGATGTTAGTGACTATCTGTTGCAGTTCATTGTGGAAAATACGCGATCAATAGTTGATAGCTTATAATAAATCAGTGCCGGATAATCACAACTGCAACGGTTAAAAATACATATGCTCAGTTATCTCGAGGACACCTTCGGCCGCAACGAGAGCTTATGCTTTGAAATAGTGAAGCAGAAAAACTTACAAAGCAACATCTGTGGTACCCTGAACATGAGAAACGGCAGACAATTTCTGTCGCATCTGTTTCCTTTCAAAAAGTTATTCGGATCCTCTTTCAGTTAATCTTTTCATGATGTCACACACATGGTAGAAAAACAATGATCAAGGCCAATGTACCGAATAGGACTTTAGCTTAATGCAAAACATGCTTTCCCTCTTTTGCTGAGCTATATCAACTTGTATGCTTGATGTTAGATACCAAAATAAAAGTGCTACCCAATAGCGAATTTTATTTTTAGCGAAGGCGTTTTAATCTTCTATTTCGAGTATTTGGGATGAATCACATTAAACGGTTTTACTTCCCTATCACGAGATGATTCTGCTTTTGGGTAATGAACAATTAACTAAGCACGAAGTTTGACGGTTCCACGGTCTGAAGGAAACAATCATGGCCTAATGCTTATCTCCACCAATGAAGACGGACCTAGCTGATGCAACCGGGTGACCATTAAATAAACTGCAATCCATCTATTTTCTGATTTAAATCGTTCATTCTTTTGGATCGTTCTGTCGGAAATTTTCACTCAGCTATGCTCCAATTCCCCTCTAAGAATGAGTTTAGACCTCCATAGGAAATGATCCTATGTTTTAACTGATTTTAAGTCTTTAGTGTGAATCAGGTAATTGCACTTCCATTCACGTTCGGATTTCGTAGTGCCATAAAACCTTGTAGGAGGCATTTGCTCCGAAATTGCCTTCACTGTGCAAACACAAAGCTGTTCATCAATCGAAAGCAGAACCTAGTCCTTGTTTTATACTGAAATTCAATGAGCCAGCTATTGTCTTTTCCGAACATTTTATCACTAAAATCACATGCTTTATCCTCCTTTAAAGCAAGAGCAAACTAGAGTGCATTGTTACAAAACTATAGCGCGAACGAAATGGAACTAACAGCCACACAATGAATTATTCTTCGTCAAAGCAAATCAGCGGGTGGTTGTGTTTGGAACAACGCTTAAACTTAAAAACGAAAATTCTCTGTCAAAAATATTTACGTTTGGCATTAAATGAAACGGCATTTATATTATTCAGCTATCGCTGGACCTAAGTATGCTGAATTCTAGCGAAAATCAGCTTTACATGACTGCATGAAGAGCGCAATGGTTTCCAACCGGTCAGCGGTAGTTTGTTTTCATTGACTGCCTCGGACTTTTCGATTCTCTTTTGTCTGCCCGGGGTACAGTGAGGTCCCTTGAGAGTAATTGTTTGTGTGGATTGCCAATCGATTGACAGGTGATCGTTCCGCATTTCGCTGAACAAACAAAAATCATACTTAATCGGGAAATAACACACTCATATCAACCACTATTGTCTTATCACAGTAAACAGTAACACAATTGAATGATGCTCATAAAAAAGGATTTAGTTGCTCCGGTATTTTTGAACGGCCTATTTCTTTTACTCAATCTATTACTTTCAAAGCAAAGTATCATATATTCTCATAGTGCTATCCGCAAACCACACAGATCTAAATATATTGCATTATTCATTATTTCTCATTGTATAGATATTTTCTTTCTTTTCAGTTTACATTTTGGATTAGCTCATTCGATTGTTCAAGACGCCAGGCACTCTTGATGGTCTTGAATACATTTAAATACATTTTGTTTGCTCTTTAACCGACGATATTCACTGTTAAATCTAATTATTCTCCATGGTATGTATCACTTCATAGGGGTGTTTGCCACCTTGGTAGGCGAAGGGTAATGGACAAAAATTTTAAGTTTCTATTGGCTGATCAATAAAGCTCCACTTATCCTTGGTCGATCAGTATCAGTAAATTTGGAATCATCTATCTGATTCTTCACAGTCAACAGGCACATTTGATGGTCTTAAGGTTAAGTGTTTGAGGTCCCAATCAGAATGTTTGCGGTTTTAGTCCTGACAAAGTCAGAAGCGATATGCAATGTTGGCGAGTCCCAAAGTGAACAAAACGGCCGTCCGGTACTCTCTGTCGGTCATCACAAATCGTTTCATCGCTGATGTCTTCGGTCGATGTTTGCCGTGAGGAAGTAATATTGAGTTGTGCTTTTGAAATTAATCCGAACTTAATCGTGACACTTATAGTCACGCAAGTTCGACCCACTATAATACAGAGTTACGAACCATTCAGTGAAGGATAAAATTTAAAATAAATGCTATTCACCCACAACTATCTGTGTGGAGATATGGTACTGGAAACTGAAACAAATTTCCAAATTGAGAGTCATGTCGCACGAGTTCAATCAATACTTGTATTTCCCTCCTAAGGTGCCATCGTTCCACAGGTGGCGGTGGTGTTTATATTTATGTTCGTGGTGATGTTCGGTGCAAGGTAAACACTCCTCCGAAGGCTACTCCTGACACACTTTGGATTAAGTTACAACTGTCAAAATACGATGAACGTGTGTTCGACGTGACATATCGCCTTCCGTCATCCCCGAGAAAGGAAAACATCCTGTTCTACAAACTATATTACATATTCTTAAACAAAGATTTGTTCGTGTTCTATTAACGGGTGACTGCTATGATCTCAATAAACCAACAAACGTCCGTCCATTATTAGAACATCGATTGAAACATCTAGTTGACTTGCAGCCTCTGTAGAACTGAATGGAAAGATCACATTAAATATGGGAATTTGCAGTCACTACTGGATTAAATGTTAAAAACGAAGAAGTGATTTCGGAATCCAATCATGCGATTTCCTCCCAGGAAGCAGTAATCATGCTGTAGTTTCAATCAGATATCCTTTTTGTTTCCTTCAAATCACATATATGACAATGTTGAATAGAAACGGAATGATGGCAACCCCGACAAACACCAACTACTGTGGTAAACTCAAGTAAAAAGGTGCCGTAAGCTTGAACTCGTATTCGGTTGTTAGTATAAGGAGATTGCAATATTCAGAATAATTTCTTGGGTACACCTTTTATTGTGAGGAAGAGCCAGAGTTTGGAGGAGTTGAATAAGTCAAAAGCCTCTTTCAGATTCACGACGATAGAAATGATGGGTCTACAAACGGAGTGTATGTGTTCTAAAATTCGGCACAGGATGAAAAAATGGCCTATGCTATCCCGAACAGGATTTGTTTGATTCTCAAGTGTACGCTCTTGGCGTACAACGGACAAACGGCGGAGTATAATGACAGCAAGAAGTTTAGAGAAGTTGTCGAATAAACTTGTTTTCACAAGAATTTCTGTCACCCTTCTTGTAAATCAATATGATCATCTCCCTTACTCCCTTCTTTCCTTGAGCCTATATTGCTACAATGACCTATAGCCGCAGCCTTCTCCATTCTTAGTCTACCAATTCTCGCGGTTTTTCCTCAGGCTCTTAATGATCTAGCGTTGAAGAGAGTTGCGAGCTTTATCGTTCATGGTGTAAGAAGGAATGGCTTTGTGAGCATCCGGCAGAGCGGTCGAGGTCGAGGAGATTCATGGTTTTTACTTTCATCGTTTGCCAGAGTCCACCGGTGTTTTGATCGACATTTGGATCCGTCCAGTTCTTGCTGGTTCTTCCGACTGAGGGTTTAGCTGGAAGACAATCACAGAGTTTTGAAGGCAAATTTGCAATCATTGCTGACATAGTATTGTTGGCACCCGTTTCCAGTGGTTTTTCTAAGGTTGTTCACCAGATGTAGGGATATTCTGGTTCATCTCAGAGCACGGTCCATGTTCACGGGTGTTGACCAGTAGGAAAGAAAAACTTCAAGGTATTTTCGCCAGTGGTAGCTGATGTCAATGCCGTCGATTTGAGTCCATCGCTGTGATAGGTTGTCAGTTTCTATGCAAGATGGTTCCGTTTCTTTTACGTGAATGTTTTTGCTTTATAGAAACAGTCCGTGGTCATCGCAAAGTTGGATTAAGCCTTCTCCTTTGTCGGTCCTGTGGGCTGGGATTGCATATCCACCACCAAGGGACCTTGCCTGTTCGTCCATAGATCCTACTTGACCATTGAAATCTCTACCAAGTCAAACGATGTTTGTTGAGCGGGGCTTTGTGGCAGTAGAGAGCGATCCTTGTAGAACTCAACAGTCATTCCTGATGTAATATTATCTTTCGGTGCATACAAGGGTACGAGGAATCGACACCGACGCTTCTTTTTGTAACTGTTGAACATATACTTGCCGATCCAGACTTACAGCGTACAGTCCACCACTGACTGGAATCCAGTGGCAAAGTGAAAGCTCATGCTTGGCACTTAGCGCAATCTCCACACCAGCAATACTGCGAGTTTCGGATGCTGAGTCCCCGGACACACGGCGGGTGAAGCGTGAAAATCACGATTCATCTGAATAACATAAGAGGTTACCTGAAGTAGGGACTTCTGTGTTTCGGAGAGAAAATGCATTCTAATTGAAAATTTCAAGGAGTTCAGCTTATAGAGCTTTTTGGCCGATCTGATACAGTGTACAGATATCGATTGTAAGCAAAGGAAAAGGATATTTTAGTTTTCTCACCACTATAGCTTTTGGTTAGTTGACCTTACTGGTTAACCACTAAGTGATATCCCAATGATGGCGGAAACAGGAACCATCCAGTACGTTTTGGGAATGAAAGAGAGAATTAGATGAAAAAGTGGGTTTTCCAAATGGGTGTTTGAAACTTTAGGGCACGACTTACTTCGCGGTAGCCGAAACCGACGAAGGGACGCTGATGGGAGCCTTCGACTCAAAAGTGTGACTGACACACATGGCTGCCAGATGTAGATCCAACGCGGGACAGTGACCGAAACATCTATGTGGGAGCTCTTGGAGACCTGTCAAGGCAGACTTTCTGCTTTCGATTCAGTGTATTATTTTCTGGTGCATTGAGTGTCGGTCCGCAGGTCAGGATTGACCGTTAGTTTCATGTACCCAATAAGACGAGCAAAAGATAGACTGGGCAGTACCAACTGGGCTGGGAGCTGCCTGGTTTGGGCATGAGGCAGGTAGGTGTCTAATGAAGTCCTAACCTTCTTTTTCTCAATCCAGCAAATAAGCATGAGGAGAGGCAGTCTACCGGTCAACAAAAGCTCTGCTGGAGGACGTAGGAGCGGGATACCTGAGGCTTCCTCTTGACGGTAGGATTTCATTGGACACCTACCTCTGATCCAAGCTAGGCAGATATAACACTAATCTTTACAGATACGGCACCAGAATAGCCATGGGTTTAAATTAAAATATTGCAGAACAAATGGGATCGAAATATCCAAGGGCCAATCAATGATTGCCAATAAAGTGGTAGAGAGATTGATTCGCTTCATTCTCGAGAAGATATTGCAATCATTGGGTTTGTATTCTAGTTATTACTATAGAATTTGAAGAGCCTCGATTTCGCTGTGTCAGACATTACAGAACCCAAACGAACCAGGTCATCCGCAGTAAACGATTTTGTATCACTATCACCTCAGGCAGAATCATTTCAAGTTAGTGCTTCCTAAGGGTCGACTAAAGTGCTAGCGTCAATCGCTTGTTTGCAGAGTGTATACCTTCTTTTTTTCATCTATACTTCGCCAACTAGGTAGTGCACACCCCTTCTTAAAAATTTAGACTTTCTTCGTTTCCGAAAGAGTGATGAGCACCAATATGATAATCTGGGTGATAACCGAATGAAAGACCGAAATACTAAATTGCATCAAGTAGCATTTTCATCGTCATGCTTACATCACTCTCAGTGAGCTTGAAAGAACTAACCGGTCACTACAAGTCATTGTCAAACTGGGTGCGATTGTAAAATCGATTGCAAAATCGCCTTGATAAAGATTACCCACGGTAACCGAAACGTCGGCTAGTTTTCACCTGTACCGACATCGCGGTGTTAGCAAAATTACAACTTATATAACACATATCACATGGCGCTTCGATTTTTCGATACACTCCGAACGTTGTTCGGATCTGACAATTTGTGCGATAAGAGAGACTTACTGATGACGCGGAATCCAGAATGGATGACCACCCTGATACGGAACTGCAGCACATTCCCACCGTAGTTCATTGTTCATAAACAACAAGGTGCTGGCTATTATTTATCAGTACCAAACACAATGGTATGGCTTGTCAGCAGCCCAAAGCTGAACCAGATAAGAAAGCGTTTCGGCCATTCCTACTCCAATTGTTCACCAACACTAATGAGTTTACAGTAAGAAATGTACATTAAGAGCACTGCTAACTAGTGGGTGGAATAAAATCGATTCGAATGGGTTTCCAAATCTTATATAGAGTAATAAAGTAGCTTTTATGGATGACGTTCATCCGAGGGTTGCAATAATTTGGTCGCGGTGAAAATACAGTTTATTTGACATGTGTTTGCTAAAATTGTAGGTGATTTGAAGAAATTTCATAGTTCAGCACCTCATTCGGTTGTTGCGTAGATTATTGAAAATGGTATTGATCGTGCGCTTGGAAGCGGAGATAACCCATGATTCTAGGAGACTGGGGTGCAATAATTTTGTCGCGGGATATATTCATTCACATAGTTCTCAATCGCGCCTCTTCTGAAACCTTAATTCGATCGTACAGAATTTCTACGTAGAAAAGCAACAATACTTGAGGGAGTAATATTCAAGTAATACTGTTACTTTCGCATCACACGACTGCAAATGACAGCCAGAAGTCCTTCAGTCCAGTGAAGTGAGTGCATCGAAATTTCAATCGCTCGAATTGGTTGCAGTCTGTTTAGGCGACTAATTTGGTGTAATACTTTTCATCAAAATCCCTGCTTCATACCTGTGGGGTGTACGAGTTGTATACGGTGACAGTTGATTTCTTTGGGAAATGATCCACATGAAATTTGAAGAGCAGTACGTTCACCGTGATGCAACATCAAGCGCAGGTTACATATGATAATGCGTGATAGAACCTCGGTGTACTACTCATAATTACGCAGATATTCTCCTGCTTTATCCACAACGGAAAGAGAGTAATCTAAAAGGGTTGGTGATGGTGGTTTAACCCTTCTTGAAGACAAATATCAGTCGTTNGTCGTTAGTATCATCCGGTGCAAATCCGACTTGGAAAGGTTGTTTGTAAGGCAGTTATGCTTCGTGTCCTGTTGGAATAGTGCGGTGCGAGAATGTTGGGGACAGCCATGGCGCAAATAAACCAAAGATTGTTTTTATGAGAAAACTCCAAACCTTTTGGAACGCTATCAATAAATAAATTGACAGTGGCTGTTAAACGTTTGTTTGCTAATTATTTTAAAGAACACATTTCAGAAGGATATAAATGTCATCAAAATTTGTGTGTTTGGTTCTTTCTCTTCAAGGCTACTTCCAATGGTTCTGAATGGATCTAGCAATTAATATCAATTTTCACTTATTTGTTTTAGTTCCCGCTCTTGAATAAATAATGATACAGTTTTCATGAAGGGGTAAGAGACTGGCATACAACATACAGAGAACGAGGAAAGTCTGACGATGTTGGTGTTATTCGTTTTTCGGGGCGAGATTCACCTCCTGACCACCTCCAGCTCAAACGCAAACACACGCATAACACGAACAACTCTAAACCATTTGGATTGATCAAGTAGTGCGAGAACAAGATTGATACCGGTGTGCTCTTGATCAGCAGTTTGCGCACATCAGATAGGTTCAGTCCTTGCAAGAAGAACAGCACATATGGGCATTTGCTCAATTACGTTGGGTCAAGTGGACAATGCTCGGTTGTTGGGTCACTGCCAAGGAGATTCGGAGTTGAGAAAACTAATATGGATGGCTCACTGTAGAAGTCAAAATAAAAGGAATGCATAGAAAAAGTAATGTAATGAGAATCGGTCAGCAATGAACGAAGGAAAGTTGGAGATGGTTAGGTAATATAAGACAAGAGAGCAGTTTATTTAGGTAAGTCAGAAATTAATTCCAACGGATATCAGAAAATTGTGCTGCAGAAAACTTGTTATTCAGATAAGTTGAAAGACCAACGTAATAACAAATTGAGTTTAGTCGACCCTCAACCATCAAATGCGACAGGAATAGACATAAAGGAGGGGGTGCGGTGGAAACCATCGCAATAGTAACCGCTTAACTACTGCAAACGGTCAATAATACCCACCTCGACGAAACCTAAGCATTCCTTCTCTTTGAAGTTTAACGATACCACGGAAAATCCTCTGACTGTGACCAGGGTATCAGGTTCCCAACAGATTTTATACTGTTGAGCTTGCCGGTAGTTTGTATTCTAGAAGTATAATGTGACGTCCTCAATCATTTTGGTGTGCAACCGGCGTTTCGTTCTTTCATTCTACCGCCAATGGTAAGTACATTGAGAAAGACAAATGCAGCTGAAGATGACAGAATTGCTGAACCGGTATTAGACTGTCCGAGTTGATGGGTTGAACTGAGATCAGCTTGGCAGCACTTGGGCGACTCAAAGGCTGTGCGCTGTCGAAGGCCATCATTCAAATAAATTCTCTTTTTATTGGAGGAGTACGATTATCTTAATGTTGACCAGTGTATTGCATTCACCAACTGAGGGGTAAAAGCCCTGCTAGAACCCATTGTTAACAAAAACATCTCAATGTATTTAGATTTAAATCATCATGGTGATATTTCTGTGTCTACTAACGGTTACCCCTAGTTTTGTATACAAGAATATACAACTATCAGCCCCTGGGCAATGTACACAACAGGTGAAAAGAAACGTGATTTTATAAGCGTAACGCTGAGTCAGAGCTTCTAAATGTGCATCGCTTTTAATGCTATTTATCGTTCTGCATTTATTCAAAGTTAGAAACATTTCGACATTGACTTCAATTGTGACTGATTAAGATTCAATGGTGACAGGTTATGCACATACCTTATTGAATCTACTGAGAATCCATTCGAGCGCCATTCGTTGACTATTCACACCGAATGTTGCCTGTTCTATACAAATGGATCAAAGGGAAAGGATGTTTACGGAATTATTGGCAATCAGAGGACCCGCATGGTGTCTGTGTGTGTTTTCCGTTTGCGTGTGTGTGTGTGTGATCTTTCGATCTGTGGTAGAAGTGAGAGAGAATTTTTATTTAATCATCAGATCAAATCTCGTGGATGAATCACTTGAATTTTCGGATGGGGACCGAAATATTTTGTGTGGACGAGTGTCATTCACTGTCGCCCCGGGATGTCCATCAAACTAGGATATTTGATCTACCTACACATGGATTGCGTTCCCTATTGGTTCACAGTTCTTGAAATCACTTTCTTGGTTAACAGTGTCATGTATTTCCAATTTTATCCTGTATCTAGTTATGTATAGTTTAATCCACAGATCGATTTAGTGGTTTGAATTGGGAAGAATGTAAATGTCAAGAAACAGCTCTGTATGTCCATACTTTTATAAACCAAAGTTATACTTTTTGGATAGAACATCAAATTGTTTTTTATTCATGTAGGGAGCTTTCACCTGCCCGTGGATGGACAGTGAAATCACGTAGCTGTTTCAAGGCTCCCCACAGGGGTGTAAATGTGCTCGTATAGGCTGTGAATGCTAAGAAAGAGTCAGTGAATATTGTACATTGCCGGAGGCTACTCCAAAACGTTCATTCACTACTGAGTGATAATAGGAGATTGAACGTTGCCAATTCTTATTTCAATTGTGGGCATGAAAATGATTGGTTCAGGCTCTAAATTGGCATCATCCCGAAGTTGACCATCAAAATCATGGTCAACACTCCAACCACAATCGATTTCACTCAAATACGACAAACAAAACCGCTTAGGCATTTCATGCAGTGTTCAAAACTCCCCTATCAAGTTCCAAAATACAGAGCGTACAAATCTATCCGCATTTACATTAGAATATTTACAAACGGGAGTGTAAATAACTGAATTTGCGTTGCCTTAAGAAACCTGGAACGGTACAATACTCTTAAACCGAGCTGTTTGTCAGTGCTTACCACGTCAAACTTCTAAGATAATGGTAAATGTCGAATGACTATCGGTTTGCATTACCTATCTGAACCAAACGTTTTTTCTCTAAGTGGTTCAGAATACTGCAAAACGTGGCTGGTGCATTCCACTAACTAGCTTATCAACCTTTTCGTTCCCACAAAACCATAACTGCACTCAAATCTTCAAGTAGTCAAATATTAGCAAACTATTTTTCATTTGATGGGCATAACATTATTCAGGTTACTTATTATTTCCCCTCATCCGAGCTCACTTGAGACAATTCATAAAAAGGCTGCTATTGGTGAGATCTAAAGTACAATTTAAAATGTCTCGCACCCAGCATGTTTCCGGAGTGTAAAACATCAATAAGGGCCCCCACTAGTATTGAAAGCTGGAAGGCACAAATCCCAGATTTTCTTCACCAAACTGTTCAGAACGTCCGATTCTCAACTTGACCATCAACTGATAATTAAAGCCGTCAGCTTCGTAAGCGTGTCAGAAGCATATTCTTCCTTATGCGTGTATTTCCTCAAGATAAGTGAGACTTTTTCAGCTCAAAGTAAATTACGAACATGACTTGTTCAATTAACCATTGGGATTTTACGAAACTGCAACCATTTATACACAAGGCAAGGAACGAGAAACATTCGTTGATCGGATTAGCAGCTATTCTATTGTGTGACACCCGCTCAATATCAGAACAACAAACTCGGTTGGAGCTCAATAACGGTTGGCGCAAACATTTGCACTGCTTCAACAAGTCCAGCTGTAGTCAAAAACTACACATAGACTATCTGCTAGTTTGGTCCAATTACTACAGATAATCTGCTTTTATAAAGGTACATCCGTCCTCATAATCGTACGCCATCCAGTATAAATAATGGCATGAACTTTATGTTACTCTAAGGTTGGTTCTGTAGTAACACGCGTAATTAGAGAATCTGTATAACCAACGATGCATGCGATACTAGTACATTTCACCCTCACTTAGTCCTATGTTCAACACAGGGATGACAGACAAAGCTGGAGGGTGATATTTGAAGAGAAGGTATGAAAAACGGGTGCTTGTTAAGTGTGAAACCAGTAGAGCAACGAGGGCAGTGCTGCTGTTGGATTACGGTTTGTGTAAAATGACGATAGGTTAATTTAATTCAAGACTATCATTTAACTACTGAATCAATATAGCTGTCTTGTGTGTTCCAACTGATTAGGTCAATATTCTGCAATTAGATACAAATGGCTCAATGTTAAAAATCAATATGCATAATTAGCTAATGCTTAAGTAATGCGCTACCATTGTACATTCCCATTTTGATCAGCTTGTAGTACAGTAAAGTGTTAATCTAAGTTTTACTTGTGATTCGTCTCTGCTCCCTATTACAGCCTATCACACACTGTCTCCTTTATCCGCGTTCTAAACACAACCACAATGTGTCAAATCATTCGGCTACACACTAGGTAGCCGTTTTCTCACTGACTCTAAGTTTATTAAATTGGCGTTCCACACACACACAAACACCAATATACTTTCACTTTAAAACAAAATTTGGTCCTGTGAAAATCGGAATCCATTATTTATCCCATTTCTGGATGAGACTCCTTCCGAAGTTATTGAAAAGATGAAACTGGGTGCAGGTGTCACACAAGATTAAAGGGAATAAAAGAACTTTAAAGTGAAAAGCAAATTATTTTAAAATTCCTTTTTCAAAATCAAAATACGTGCAACGATATCGGGACAACATTGTCTGGTCAGTTCAAATATGTCTGTTTGAAAAGCATCCCGGTAGCTTTCAATTTGAATTCTTATTGCAATTGGATTTTTTAACATATTCTCGTTCGAAATGACTGTCAAACCACTCAGTTGCAATTGAGCCATAAACGTCAGTTGCGGAATGAGAATCAAACAACCTTTTCAATTTTCGGCGGGTAATTGATTTTTAAATTTTTACTGACAGGTTATATTAGCACAATATTCTTAAACCGTACAAAATAAGGCATTGTGTGGTGAAATAACCTCAAAAAATACAAACCTAAATGCAATTATTGTTATAAAGATCAATTATGGAGTAGTGATAAAAATTAATAATTGTGTTATCCTTTGAACTATTTGAATGAGCTCTGGTAATTTATCAAAACGGAGTTTATTATCAATCTTTCTTTTTCCTACCATTAGTGTGTGTTTCAATTCCACACGGATCTTGGCACCTTTTTCATTTCCCCTGGCACTCCTAAGATCGGTTGCCTCTTCATTCCTGGAGATTGGTCCTGAAATTGGTTTTCGATAAAAAAGAAATAAAAAACACTTGAATTGGCAGCTTCAAAGGGTCATAACTTTGCAGTTCTTCATTTATTCTCATTATCTTGACCTAACTGCATAATAAAACAGGAAGAAGGATTGACATAACCATTTTCAAAAATATGCGTTATTAAGCAATCGACAAGTTAAAAACCTAGGAGTTGGTGGAAGGCGTTCCTCACTCAAAAATCGACACTTGGTTCACCTTGTATTAACTTCTTTACTTAGACACCATAGTTTTACAGCTAAATATGTTTTGATAATGAATAAGGTGTACTTCACAGATGAATATTTTCTGCTGATTATACCACAATTGATAACTCTTCATTTCGCACTCTGTTCGAGAGAACTACGTCGATGGTCGTTTGTTGCAGCTTTTAGTATGAATCTTCATCAATTTCGAAATAATCTAAAATCTTTTAGTTTGCTCTCGTCCGTTACTACCTTCCATCTATCACAAATGCAGAGCCTATTTTCCTACTTACCAAAATTATACCATTCAATTACAATTAAAATCTTCAGAAGAGGATAACTGTTTTACCATGTAGTATGAACTACGAAGGAGGATGACTGAAGAATTCATGAACATCTGCAAGAGCCAGTCCAAATTTGCTATTGAACTTCTAGGGATAAATAAGTTCGAAAAAACATCAAACGTTGGAGTTTTTACTCGGTTTTAATGCGGATTTCACTCTATGATGCCTTTGACAGTGACCCGCAAACTCCCAAACCTAAAATTTAATGATTACATGATTGTATTCAACAATCATTGTGATCAAAGGGTTGTCCAGAGTTTGAATTTCGCCAGTATCACTCATGTTTATTATTTTTGTATTCTCTCGGGCGGCCCTTTGATGGTCACTGCCCTCCTTCTGAGTGTATCTTTGTAAATGCACTGAACAAACTTTTAAGCAAAAATATGTATCATTATTTTTATAGCATTATTATTATTATTACATGAAGCCCAAATGACCCCATCAGGACTAAACTGCACTTTTTCCAACAAGTGGATGTTTGTCAATTCCAGATTGATGGACGCAAATAAAAAGATGCAATTAATTCTATGTCAGACTGATTCTGAGCGAGTGCATTAAGTCACATTTTGCATGTCCTCTTGTGCCGTTAACCTTAGAAGTTTCAAAAGAACAAAATTCTGACTTGCTAGGACTTGCTCATCCGAACCGAGGTGATCAAGAATAAATTCAATGAAACACATCATTTACTGCATTTATGGGAGACAAGGCTATAGTTGCATATTAGGCTAAAATCATACCTTTTTAGGGGAATGATTTTTGGAGTGCTTTGCGCTTCCTATTGATGCAATTGAACGTCGGATACATGCATTTTCTTAGAAGCTCCCTGATTTAAGAATCATCACAACAGCGGTGGCAAAAATACCTATTTCAGTGGTTCTTTGGTGTGAGACAATTAATATCGGTCTCCTTTCTGAATCATTTGGAGAAGCCGATTAGGGCTACCTCATGGGGCCGATGATTTTCAAGCTGTTCTTTCAAACAGTGCAGAAAATTAGTCAGTCGATCAAAGGATAAACGTTGCTGCAGTGAACAAATTTTCTCTCCAGATCAATATTAAATAAGTGACTTTGACTCCCCCCCCAGGTTAAACGGGAAAATTTACGCACGTAGTCAGCTGGTGCAAAATTGATTATATGAGCGGTGGTTACAGTCACCCTGGTCTTGGTCATTCCTCGGTTGTGTGTGGTTGACATGACGGCATATCTCGATAATTATATGCTCGTATGTTTTATCTCCCACACCCATTTGCCGTGACTATAAGAGGGTGATGAAATTTCATAAATGTTTCACATGAGTACGGACAGATTGATGTCAAAATTGCAAATATGATCCGTCCAAAGTCTGCCTATCTAATACCGATGCGTAATTGAAAGGCTCGCTATCTCCTCCTACATCAGTTCTCTTTAATATCTTTCGCAATTACGCCGGGATAATATAGGTTGGCTGTTCCATTTTGCCTTTTTACAAAGGAAATTATGTTGAGATTCACGTTTTCAAACTGGCACATGAAAATCATTTTCTCATGAGCAAAACTCACCTGCCCGCGAATTTTATTTTCTTCCATGTATCAGTCGAATGCTCCACGACCTCAGAATGTGGAAATCCCAGGTTACGATTCAAAAAATTTACAGTTCAGGAACTTATTATCTCAGAAATGTTAGCAATTATTTCTAATTGTGTCTAAATAAAATCACATGACGTTTGGAGGCATACAGACCCACAGACGCACGATGCATCACTCACGGATTCACTGAGTCACCGGGCGTTGGTCAGCATGTGGAAACGACACAAATTATCACCCCAGAGCGTATTCCAATTCCACCACCATCGCTAAGCTTCCCCAATACTGTATTGTATGGCAGCCCTTTGATTGGCCCCCTCCCTGAAAATTATATCTGTCTATTCGACAATCTGATGTAAGCTTGAAAGAGAATGAAAGCGGAACTTCACTCCCAACATCCATGCACGTAATTCAGTAGTTAAGCAGTTAGATAGCCAGACCAGCATACCAGTTTGTCGTGCACTCGCTTGTCAGTCAATCGTTGAAGTCATGTGGTGTTCTGTAGTCGCTCCGGTACTGGGGCATCAGCATGGAGTTGTGATGTATTGCGTGTTTGGGTGTGAGTAGTCGCTGGACAGTACGGATGGATCTGTGAAGGTATGTACATCAAGAAAATGGTAAAAAATCTAAGCAGCAAACTAGCGCAATACGGCAGGCCTAAAACCAAACCATTAAGCACATGAATGCTGATGTGAACGATTGAAACAATTTCAACGTAGTGATGTATAAATGCAGTAAAAGGGGAATACTGCAGGGCCTGGAAAACATGTTACAATTATCCGTACAAATGTGGAAACGGTCGCGATAACTTCCTTTTGTTGACTCCGAAACGGCAAAACGTTTAGGTTGGAAACCGGAAAGATTACGGGAAGTGTTCCATGATATAGCCGGATTTGAAAATTGGTTCTCGTAGCTCGGGTGAACTGAATTCCATTTCTCCTGTTCGCCGAGCTTGGCGAACAGGCGAAATGGAATAGCCGATCTTGATAACAAATGACTGAATTATCGTCGGAAGCTGATTATTTGCATTGAAACAGAAAACAAAACACCAAGATTCCGTATTAAATTTGTATTGGCAAGTCGGAAGAAGAAGAATCGATTTCGTATACCACTCCACATTATAACCAAAACAGGTGGGATAAAAATTTAGTTGAGCGTTAGTGTATGCGCGCTTGTTTGTGCGTGTGTGTGAAGTTGTGCAGCACCGGGTACCGACAGAGAAGACCAAGGGTATAGGTCATACACTTTTGCAGACATACGAGGGGTTTCTTGTGAACGGTTGACAATGCATCGAGTGTCCATGGTCGGTGTGCGTCACGAAGACGTAACAAAACCGAGAATGCATGCGCAGGGTATACCTTGTGACTGCTTTCAACCCAGTGGCACGCGATGACCGAGATCGGTCTATGTGATGCAGTCCGAATAAATGTTGTAGGCTGACCAGTGATTCAAACTTCGGCCGTGCTCCAGTGGATAATTTATCAACTTACGTCAAACATTATATTTATTTGTTTGAATCAAGTTTCTTTCAGCGCTTTAATGATCACGTACACCCCGGAGCCTTTAAATAATTTGAAACAATATGTGTTATCGCCCAAGAGTGGGATTCTCTATCAGTTTAGTCGTCAATTTAAAAATAGATACAAAAGATGCAGACCGTCTAGGTCAGGTTTGCTCAGAAAACACCGAGCAGGCTGGCAAGTGGCTTTACGTAACACAAAACCTCAGAAATGTCTATCCCTGCTGTTTGCTCGCAGAACGTACGATCACTACTTGAAAAAATAGGCGACTTCACGAAACTGATAATGACGAAAAAATACCACGCATTAGAGATAGTTATGCTGTAGGAAACTTAGTTGCATCTTGACATCAACGATTCTTTGGTTGAGCTGGATTTGTTTGAAATGCACCGGTTGGATAGAAGCTGTTTTCCACGAAATCGAGTCCGTGGTCTAATAACCTACGTCAAATTGTCTTGTTGTAAGTCTGCAAATATTATATTTTATTATATAAAATAAAGATAAATCTCATGTCTTTCGGTTGAATGTAAACCTCGTTTTCTTAGTAAATATTGTTCCATCGTGGCATCAAACATTTATAAGGCACCCACCGATACAATTTCTGATGCACAGTCGTTTGCTGATGTACTTATATGCGAACTTTGCAACTACACGAAACGCTCTCTTTTATTGTTGATTGGTGATTTTAACCATGCAGATATTCATTTCTTGAGGTGTCTCTCTCTCTCTCCACAATCTTGTAAATTTCCTCACAAGAGGAAACACGCAACTGGACCTTATGTTTTTGAACGATCCTGACCTGTTTGCTGTACGAAGACAAAATCCGATTATTGTATCATAAATGTTTTGTTTCTTCCGAAAGATTTCTCATCGGCTGTGCGACCCGGCTCACTTTGCATCACTGAAAAAATGATGTTTCTTACAAGTTTTGATTAGTTTTTTGACCTAGGTATCTCGGTCTAATGTGAATACCTCACGAGCTATTTGAAGTTCTGTATTGACTTGTGCTGCTCCATTGCCGCTATTTACATCAGTCCCGCCAGATTTTCTTCTCCCACTTTGAAGACCCTCAGAAGAACCAAGGAACAAGCATATAAAAATCGTCATTGAGCTTTAGTTAAACAAACGTCAGTGCTGATCAAGACTGAGATCCAAAATCTTGACAAACTTTACAGTGGCACACTATACGATGATCGAAATTGCAAGCAAATTTGGAATACTATGAAAAAACCCTTTGGAACAAAGTCAGACTACGCGGACCTCAACCCATAGTAGACGAACTCAACTGCATGTTTTCCACGTCAATTTAAACTGAAGTATTGTATCCATATTTTTAATCAGTTGATCATCATGAAGTTTCGCATGTCATTTCTAATCAGGTGCGAACACAGCTGATGTACCTTAAAAAATCAAAAGCTTCCGGTCCCGACGGACTATATCCAGTCGTCCTCAGGAAATGTGCTCATTATCTAATGGAGCCACTTTCCGGTATTGTGAACCGTTGCTTCGAGGAACAAAAATTGTTGCCTGTTGGAGACCTGTGCGCATCAAACCAGTCCCAAAAGGTCGTTCGCTTGTACTTGTGTTTTACTGAACATTTTCGAAATCTTTATGTTTAGTAACATTATTCATAACACTGTGTTGCTAGATAACAATCAATTCACTTATCGCAAACAACGTAATATCTTAGATTCTCTTGTGCATTTCCTAAACTCAGTTTTGCAATCCCTAGATATGCACGGTACAGCATTTTCTATGTGTTTCCTCGACCACAGTAATGTTTTAACTGTGTTGACAGGAACAGGCTTGTGTCTCTAATCCAAGGCGCTGGACTGTTCCATAGTACTCTCTCTCTCTCTGATCCAAAAGTATTTTGTTGGTGGAAGACAATTCACGAAATTTATTGGTAAAACGACTGACTCCCAACCGGTTAACTCAGGGGTGCTCTAGTGAGTAACTCTGTCCCCCTGTCTTTTCTCTTTCTATATTAGTGAGCTTCCCACTGACCCGGGAGATTTTCTGATTAAGTATGCTGATGATGTCGCAATAGGTTCCAAATTCCAAGGTGATTTCCGCTTCTCACAGCCTCACTCTAGTTTATCTACTTGGAAGCGAACACCATTGGACTATGCGGGTGATGATTACAATTTGAAGCAATTAAGTACGTTAATTATACTAAACATCCATGGTTATTCCAGGAGAGTCCACATTTATTGATAGAACCTTTGAATCTCTCGACATTAAGCATTTTTTAAATCCCACGGTTGATCACAATGTCGAAGATATCATGTACCAAATAAAAATCTCAGTCTGATAATCCAGTTATTTGTAGAAATAAACAAAGTACTTGGATCATTATAGAGCAAGGAGCAATTCGTGAAATAAGCAATGCAATTATATATTTGTTTTGAAAACTAGTCATTTAATAACTAATGCATCCGAAGCACATCCTTTCGGCAGGGGGAATACCACCAATGTGAATTTTACACGTTTTCGAACATTTCACTAGTTCATTGCGAGCAACCAGACTTCTGACACAAATAGTCTAACTGTCTCGTTTTTTTCAAACATCCCATGGGGATACTTGCAAAAATTTAGGTGTGAAGCGAAATACAAAAACAACCAAACGTGGTGTGAACCGATCGATAAAACTCTGACAAAAGCACTAAAATCGATCAGTCCTAGATTTCTCGATCGAGAGGGGCATGTTTGGGATAACAATCAGATGGATTACTCGAGGCATTAAGCCGATTAAATATTGTGCTTTAGAGGGGATTCACGGTTGCCAGAACACTGTATCACATTACCATTTAGTGTGCTGATATTTACCGAATAGTTGCACGGAAAGATGAAATCCAAAAATTATTATTACACAAAAAGAGCTTGTCGAACAAATTTAGGTGGTCTCACGAACTATAAACGACTGCGTTTGAGAGTCATCAATCTACTTGGATAACTTCATTACTTTTGAGCATCGCAACATGAATGCAATGCTTATTTTTCATAGTGGAACGAAATTGACAAAATATTGAAAATCGGTTCTCGTAGCTCGGGTGAACTGGATTCCACTTCGCTGAGGTTGAAAATTTGTTTGCAAACGTTTCATCACCAGCCGAGTTGATGTCATCATTGCTTGTGAGGCGACAGTGTTTTGCTTGTACTCATTCATTTATATAGGTGTTCTTCTCGACCGACTATTTGTGTCCCTTGTTCTCAATGTGTTCCACTCTGTTCGACACTGAACAGGGGCGAGTGAGTGCCGGTGAGCGATGAGGGGAATTGACCTTCCGTCCTGATTGCTTTTATGTATCTTTCTCAGGTCACGGCGTGACCTATTTTGTTGCGTCATTTGATCCTTGAGTTGCACTGGCGTGTACACATAATCCATTTCGATGTGTTTGTCTGTTGAGTTCATTGAAGAGAGCGAAGCCTCGAGAACTTCTCTGGCTTATTTTGTCCGGGCTTAATCGATAATTGCCACTGATTCGAAGTCAAACTAATATCTTTCTTAATCTTCGTGGAGGGAAATCAATCATTAACGGTTCTAACACTACATCTTTTGTGGCTTTGTGGATGATTAGTTTGAAGTTTAGGATTTGATGTGTATGCGTTGCTTTGCGGTAGACCGCTGTTTCCAGTTATCCTGA
>UZAN01040363.1:16155-51373 GCA_900618425.1 Echinostoma caproni | reverse complement strand
GGGTCCAGAGTTGATAGAGTATTTCCCTCTGCGCGAGCAGACCAGGACTCGTGGACATGGACTTACGCTGTTGAAGATTTCGTCCGTAGGATTACCCCTTCAGTTCCCGCTATCGCGAAGAGCTAACGCTGTTGAAGCTTTCGTCCGTAGGATTACCTCTTCGGTTCCGGCTATCGCGAAGGGTAATTAACGCTTTCGTCCGTAGGATTACCTCTTCGGTTCCGGCTATCGCGAAGGGTAACCAAGCTTTGAGGAACTCCCTTCCAGCTGACGTGGTGGACGAGGTCAATGATAAGATGTTCAAGTTGAAGCTCGACAGCGTCCTGCGAACAATATGATATGCAGATCTATCATGAATAAGATCTTCGAGTCTGTGGTGATAAGGCTCATACGGGAAATTACCCTCTGCCTCTAATTGGAGAACATGGAAGAACATTGAACATTACTTACTTTTCGAACATGTATTAGTCTGGCTTATTTTAATTTAGAAAGCGGGAAGTCAAAGTACTTTTATTTAACACAATGACAGAAACAATTCAGGTGGAGGTGTTTTGATCCAAACGCACGATCTTCCAGAGATATGTCGGTTAACCCAACACACTGACCAACGTCATTGTGTACCTGGATGCTATCTGGTATCAGAAATTGATTTTTCGAAATGATGAAAACGCAAATTGTGAAAACCTCAGTTCTTTTACTTTAAGCGAAAAGTATTTTCTCAATTATTTTTCGACGTTCTATTTATCCCATTCCGTCCATAATAATAATTATGATATTAAATCGGCTGTCAAAATGGAGGACACCATTTTGTGGAGCTATTCGCTTGGAGTTACCAACGGGTCATTTTGTCTTTCTTCCTTATTATTGGGTTTAATGAGCTAAGCAAAGATCGATCAGAACAGGACTTGAACAAACTTGAGTGCGCATTTTGGATCGGCCCGTTTAAAGCCAGTTTGCACAGAAGTGACGCGGACACACTATTTCAGTGGGAAGAGTGTAAAATTCAATTATCGAACTGAATCTTCAATAAGCTTCTTATAGGAGCTCCAAGTACAGTGAATCTTGAGTCTACAGTTCTTCCAAAGTGTGCTGTTGACTGGATGCACCGAATATTGCCAGGTAAGTCGCCAATTTATTATTTTCTCTGCTCAACACATTAAACTGACCCTTAGTAGGTTGCCTTGTCCCTGAATAAAATAGATTCGACGTCCCCATTCGCAATAACTTTCTTCAGATAGGGTTGCAGTGTCCAAAAAGTGATTTCGTCTGATGAATATCCATGGGTTTAAAATTATTTCATTACACTTATATTTTCTCATAGTTTAGAAATTATGAACCGAATTCTTGGTGACAAATTCACTCAGTATGAATTCATACGTGAAACCACCTATCNCCACCTATCCGTATTTCATATTTGATCAAAATCGTCGAAGAATAAAACAGATCTGTCGAATCATTGTAAGGAAGGGATCTGTTGTCCAAAGGCACGTCGAAGGGTACTCTGAACTTTAATGTCGAAAACGAAAACGGCTGCTCCAAATAGTTGCCTAGTGATTCTTTAATATCAATCAGAAAACGAAATTTTGAAACTCACGGTATCCTGTCCCGGTACGATTTCCACTGCAGGAATCATTTCTGCTTCACCCCTTGCATCAGATCCACTCTATTGACGTTTGCTGATCAGAAACGTGACTTCTAGCGTCTCCGTGTGGTAAACAGTGGGGATATTCTGACAACATTTACTTAGTGAATTCTGTTTAGTTTTTTACTTTTTTTCTGTCCTATGACAAATTCCACGAAACCCGCAGCTGATTGTAAGGACATCAATCTGATTCCTTGTGGTTACTTTCCGGAGGACTTTCGGCAAACATGCTTTCCTAATTCTCACAGATCGGTATAATCCCACCTTACTCCATTCATCGCCATTCCTTGGCCCGAATCCACTGGGCCGTCCTCAATGTGTTGCACCATTCGTTTACAAGCATTACAAAATGCACGCGAATCGTCGATCAAAGTTGCTTGAATACAATGCTGCACTATTAGGTATCGGTGTTCATCAGAGACCGTGATGTGTTTTAAAGCCGTGTCTTGATTGGAATCGGATTGAACTGTGTGTCGGGCCGTTGTGTGTGTACATATATATCTCCTGGGGTGATAAACAATGCAGCCTCGGTAATACTTGCGAAAAAGGTTAAAACTGTCCTTATCGGATCATTAAAAGGCGTTCGTGAATCTCATTGACCTTTTTCCTTTCCAGTGGAATTCATAACAGATCCATATCACCTACAGAATATACCCTTACTTAAATGCAACGGATAATGGCGATTGACGGATCGGATGAATCTACGAGCAGCTACCCATCCTTGATAGACAAAACAAATACATTGATTCTAATCAAGTTACGTTTTATCCCGAGTTCTTCACTAATGTGATTCTCAGCGGTTTTCGTTCAAAGAGTTTGCCTCTGATGTCTGCCTTTGTATAGCCTCAAACTTGCAATCTAAGCATCGATCGGACACATTATTCTTCATTTTTCTCATACTAGAGTATAAGCTGAAAATGTGCTCATGGTTTGGGATTCTGATATTTAGCTCAAGTGTCATTCTAAAATAAGAACATGTCTTCTGTTTGTCACGGATCTACCATTTGGGTGCAAATGAGGCCCATGATCAGCAATGTGACCATTTTCACTCCGAGATAAAAACCACGGTCAGCATAATTCATTAGTGTAAGTTTGTAACCACCTCTGTACATTCTATTTTCCATATCGAGAATGAAGTAGTTTAGCTCCCATATATGTGCACAACAAACACTTTCCAAGCACCATCAATTCGTAACGGTAATGTATTTTCCACTCACGTCGCTCTTCCGCTGTTACATCGGATGAAGCACGTTTGTAAATGTTCGCTGATAGCTTTCCGACCACTTGATGACGACGCAATTGCAGCAACACCTTTTTTTAAATATTTTCACAAGTTTGTTATTCCGAACGAGTTTTCAAAATGCCATCATCCACTAACATCATGTGCGATGTTCTCAAAATCATTCAGCATATAGCTTTTTATTTCATTCAGAATGGCTGAATGTGGGTCCCCCATTAAAGAATCACAATAAACGATGGTTTAACGACCGGAAGAGGGAAACAAATTTGCTTCTCTCAGGATAATGAGCTGGTGGTTGGCGTCTATAAAGTTGTTATATTCATTCTGATGCAAAATGTAAGTTGAAATACTTCTTTTAGGAGACATACCTGTTCGTTTACATTATCCTACTTTACCTGATAGCTCAAGGCCGGTGATCACGTATGCTGTTTGCTCAAACATTACGACTGACATCGGCTCGTACCTACTATGCAGCTGACCCCAAAATGGTCAATCGTACAACTAGAATACCCACATCCCCTGTAAAAGAACGTGTGCCTCTCTACGCCAACTCCCATCTGATTTACGAATTCCAATGCGGGTGCGGAGCACATTATGCGAGCAGAACAGAGCGACAATTACGTAACAGGGTGGTTGAACATATTCCACATTGGGTCCAAAGTCAGATGACGCAATTAGGATCAAGTCCGCGGCATAGAAACAACGGTCGAAACTACAAGACTCCGTCACCAGCCGTAGCTCGACAACTTTTGATGACGTAACACCAGATCGACCAAAGCACGGCGTTTTGGATTATCTACATGTTACGAATCGCAAGATTGCTACGGTTTGCACGAGTGAATACCATCAGTTGTGTCAACAAAAAGAACTTTATTTTAGTTTATCCTCACACTGGTTATATAGTTCTTTTACCCCTCTCCCATTTCATGTTTGTCTATTTCTTTATAATTTACTCTTTCATTTGGCCTCATTTGCATATAAATAAATTGTTATCGCTCCAACATTAATGTTGTTGATTTTCTTCTTATTTAAAGACCATAAAACTTTATTTTATAGATGGTGATTTATATGGGATAGCAATAACATTTAGTGGTGTTTTATAGAGGTGCAATATTTGCAATTAAAATAAACACAACAACTCCGATGAAGTTGTGCTTAGTTATTTGCTTGGACAGAAAAATATTCATCCCTTGTTCTAAATTTTATAGTTAGACATAATCAGCTTGCTCGTCAATGACATCAGTTTTCACCTTGGTGCATACTCTTCAATCACTAATTTCACTTTGTCTCTCTCGCTCACTCACTCTCTCTGTCTATATATTGATTGCAGGAGACCAAGAGACGAGAGAAACCATACCAAGACACAATCGCATCACAAATGAGTTCAAATCCAAAAATTTACCTTTTATTGATGTTTTATCAACTATCAGTAACCAGATTACAAATCTGCGGTTATTTTGAGAAGTGTCAAGCCTGTGTTTACGCAACTTTATAGCTTTCGCTGTTGTAACTTATCCTCAGTACAGTGCTCTGGTTGCCGCTTCTTAATTTTCTCACATTGTTGGCTCAGGACAGCTACATTTTAGGGGTGGGGGCGAATTAATCATCAACTTAAATTTTATGAAATCTAAACACAACTTCCGAATACTCCAAGTAGATTTTACGATTATCATCTTTTTCGAAAGTAACCTATCAGACAGGTTGTGGGATGATAGTCTTGATATGAAATATACATTTATCCCTTTTATCAAAAGTAAAATATGATACGAACTTCAAACTGATGTGTTATAAAGGTGTCGCATTCCACATGAGGATTAATGCAAATAACGCAAGTAGATATTGCTTAGGAAGGGGCCGTTCCATTTCAGAAGATGGACAAATCGTTGACGTCGTTGACCTCGATCATGAATAACCATCTCTCTCTTTTGTTATTTGCCTCTCAGATTCTCAAAATTAGATAGTTTTCAGGTATAAATGTCCTGAATATTCTCCAATGCGTTGCTGCCTGAGTTGCACAGTTTCCTAGATATCTCAAAAAATAGATGCAATTCCTTTCAAACGTAAGTTGGGGATTGTGCTGAAATATAGCCTTGGGTGAATATTTGTAATTATTGAAGCATAAGCTAGTGTTTCAATCCATATCGACGTTGTAAAAATCCTTCCAGTGGATCACGGTTACAACGGATACGTCAACAAAATGGTTGCCAAGGTTTCGTCTTTGAGCGACCGCTCTTATGACTTATTAGCTACTTTCACTTGAATTAAACCTGAGAATACCTTGAAGTGGAATAATACTACAATTTGAATCCAATTGTTTTGGTACTGGAACCTGAGACGTTTAGATTTCGTAATTAGGTGTTTCACTTTATGATTTATGGACATCGCCAAAATGGTTAGTGTGGCTTATAGTGTGTTGCATAAACCCATGAAGGCGGATAAGGAAATTTCGTCACTGTGTAAATTGTTAGAAGAATGCGAGCAAGAATAAACTTGGCCATCTGTTAGAAAGACAGCGGTTTGAGTGACGTATCATCCCTAGGTCCCTGACTTGAATTCATGTGTTCTTGGATTTAACCAGCGTTCGAAATTCACAAATAGCTTAACGGTAAATCCTTAAAAATGGGATCGTTTTATTTCACTGTATTAGTGCAGATTTCATCGAAAATGAACCTCACTTGGCCACCTTTGTGAAACTTGATTGAACAGAATAATTTTCTGAGTTCGGTAAGAACAGTAGATTTTCCATCTTTGTCATTGCAATGTTAATCCCCTACATACCGATTATAAAACAATATTCAGTGGGGATTTGTTGTCGCGTTTGTACGACTTGGGCTTCGTATTTTATTGTTACTTTATTCTTTAGCTCAAATACGATTTATTGCATTTACGGTTTCCAAGAGAATAAAAGCTACCCGGCTGAACTAATTTCTCTCACATCAGTATACCAATTTCAGTGTCCTGCAATAAACTACATTTTTATCCCGTCCCGCATTTAACCCGTGTTCCCTGGGGTCTGGAATCAACTGGCTATAGGTTTTAGTGCCCCACAAATATGCGTTTAACTCTGTCTCTCCAAAAACCTTACATCAGTTCAGGTTAACATGTTTCTCCCAAAATCCACTAAAAGCCGTCGCTTCCAAAGTCATATATTCAGTGATTGTATATGTGTGGGTTCGAATCCCGCCGAGGCTAATGAACGTTTTACAAATTAAAAATGAATTTAATCTGCCGAAAGAAAATCTGAATACATTCGTATAATATTTAAAGAACACATTATTGCTCAAGTGTTGCTTTTTCTATCATTTTGGTATGTTGAACAGTATGGTGTAAAGTTTACACAGTGTCCATCGAGTCGAACAAAGGAGCAATGAAGAAAGTACTAGTTGATATTTGTAATTTTATGTAGCATTAGGGATGAGAACAGAAAGCTAAATTAAAATACATTATTTACTTAGTGCCAAACAGTATTTTACTTATCTGTGCAATGCAGCATTTTTCTGACCTCTTTACAATAGAGCCGGTATTGTGTTGGACGAGCGGATCTGCAACTGCATTGAACAACTAATCGAATTTCATCCTCAACTGCCTTTTAAGATTACTCATGAAATCACTGATGATTACCTGAAACAAAGATATAAGATCCTATAGTAAACTATCGAATAAACGAATGTACTTTATCGAACTGTATGCGTTGAACACTGCATGCGCGTGTAATTTCAGCCCATTCATCGAGCTAAGAAATTTCCCATAATATTGTGCAGGGCAAATGACAAAACATAACTTCCGGCAAATACACGTTTGACTTTATATTTGTTTTCTTTCATTGGGGCCTAATTATCAGGTTCCGAAGATTAGAAATAGGAAAAGATCGCAGAAAATGGCTCCACCTAGTCATTCTAGTTGAATGGAGTTCATTCTCGTTGAAATGATGCTTGGGGATAAGATTCAAAGTACCAATAACTGGAGGAGTTTAACCACACATTCAAGGCCAAGAGGTTCACACACCAAGTAGAATGTGATGAGATTAGCGTTTATGCAGTGCATCCAAGCGATCAGAGGATAAATGGGTCAAGCCAAAGATAAATTCTCTGTCAAAAGCGGTAGAAATTAAAATTTACAGAATTCTCTCTCACTACGCCCAACAGAAAAGATTCTTTTATACTACCCAATCTCAAGGTGTTAAGGGATTAGCTCGGTTTATCTCTTCTTGGAAGTCAGCTTATGTTCATCCATTAGACTATATTTAAAACTGCTGTCCGGGTAAAGCGTGCAATTAACACTAACCGAGGATCAGATAAAATAGACCCCATAAATAGCAACTATTATCCAAAAAACCCTCACCAAAAGGGAAACACAATTGGAGAGAATGGCTTCCTATCGAAGAGCTTTAAATCGAACGGTACGGAATTCGAACGAGAATTCCCCCTGAGTAAAAGGTCCTCAGGTGTAGGATTCCAAACCAACAATATATTTTACCTTAGTACTATTTTTAATGTAGAAATCATTGTTCAAATGTGACTATCTTCAGTGTAATCCTCCTGAAACAGATAAAGATGTTCAAATAGTTATTGAATCTCTGTCTAGTTTGTGATTTGCAACAATTATTTTTTTTCAAAACCTGTGCATTTAGAAAATATACTGTGAAATTTGAACTTATTCCTCAAATTAGGCGCTTTATACAATTGAAAGGAAAATTCATTCACTCAACCTAACTCATTTCGGCGATTCGCCGTGACGCATTTGTAGTTCACTCCGTTTACAAACCCGCAGAAAAAATTCCATCACCTATGATTGGGGAGTATTTTACGCTTGGGCGATCTACTGTTTAATTTCATTGAGAAGTCTCCGTAGACGAGAAACGAGTTATGAAGCATGAAAGTGAATAAGATTTAATAAGTGAAATGACTATATTTGAAATGATTTTCCGATATATGCCCTAACGTTTAAAAATACTGAGCAAAACTAATGAACAAATAACAAAAATCATATTTCAGCAACTAATGATAAAGTTCATAATAAATATACTAATAATAACGGCTTTAATTTCTTTGATTATACTACTGCACAACAAACATCCAGGAAGTGGGAGGTTTGAAGCGGTTTAGACGACACTTGGAGACAAAAAGAGAACGAGTGGTGTTTGTGGTTTATTTTGAACCCGCGAAGTGGGGTTGGAAGTTAAGATCCTTACCCCCTGTGTTACACGATCGACAATCATCTTATTGTGCAAATCGGTCAATCAATTAGAGGTATCGTGTTCTATGCTGTTAATCGGTCATCAAACACATTTCTATCTGATAGGAAATTGGCTATCTTCCCTGGAGTGAAACCCACATCGAAAATCATCAACGATTCTGGATACCTGTGAACAGTTGTACGGACTAATCCACACATAATATTCCTAACATACAGTGTACTTTGTATGAACAAATTGATAACTATCCGATAGTAATGAATGGGTTCTTCACTGAATTTCCGATTCAGACCTCATCCATCAGTAACGCCAAAAACGTCGAGAAAACCGTTTTTAGAAAAATAGTCACAGGAGACTTACCGCATTTAATTTATCCGACCGAGGCGTAAAAGTGTAAGTATTTAGGGATACTTCAAGAATATCAACTCAATTACGAAATATATTTCATGTTAGCGATGTCATCTCAATTGAAAGTGGACGTTAGTACTCGGTATCAGGTGTTTCTGAGAAGCCATGGATCAGCGATGGGATAACTGCCAGAGAGGGAGAGCGCTTATACACCAGTGTGGATAAACATCGAACTTTTGATTCCTACGAAGGCCAGTGCATGTAGTCATCTTATTTGACGATTAAACCTACAAGGCTGGGTATGAATTCCATAATGATTGCTAACATGCAGAAAATTCTCTATACTGCTTTTAAGTTTTTATTCCTTGACACATTTTTTCTTTATAAGGGATCACGCATTTTTAATAGATCCAACCAACTGACTGCCTGGTGTGTGTTTAACAGCTCGATAGCTAAAAAGTAGACAAATAATTAACGCCGCGAACAAATGATGTTAGGAGAGTATCCAAAAATCGATGCGCCATGTGTTAGTTTATTGTAAATGTTATAGTGTTAATAATACAGCGATATCAGTAGAGAATTGTATTCGCCGACGTTGCGGTTACCGTGGGTAACCTTTCTCAAGGCAGGTTTTGTAAAAAACCTACCTTGAGAAAGGTTACCCACGGTAACCGAAAAGTCAGCGAATATAATTCTCCACCGACATCACTGTATTATTAACACTATAACATTCACAATTGACGCCGCGTTTCTTGGTGTTTGCGATAAGTTAAAGCAATCCAACATTTAAGTTAAAATCAAGGGAACAGTTATTTTGAATTCGCTGGAATCGTTTTACTCGAATGGTTTGCAGTATTTTTATCACTTGATATTTTCAAACTATTCTAAAGGATACGCGAAAATCGGTGGAAGTTTGCTAACTGTGGTCTTAAAGTCTTATATCACCAGCTTAAACCATGAAACTTGGAAGAACTGTAAACCCTTTCTTCAAAAGAAAAATCTATGAAAGTTTCCCAACATTCCTAGACGTTGAAGAAATCGTCATTTTCTATCGATTAGTACTACACAAACATGCAACCAGAGACGCAGGCATAACGAATGCAGTTGAAAACTTCACGAGACAGAAGTGGAACGGAACGTTTATCGTATTCATCTGCTCATAGATAAGCAATGGGTTAAATTGAACGTGTTGGATTAAGCAGAAATTGCCTAAAAGAGGCGTTAATTGAGAAGCCAATAAAGAGCAATCAAAGTGAGACTGATGCGCATGAATTTGACCTAAAATATTTCGATAAATATTTTCAAACAGAATATATTCAGTATTATATACTCAAATGTTCCGAATATTCTGAATATTTTGTTCCGATGTGCAAAGATCAGGATCAACTTGGTGATCAATATACGAGGACAATATACGGAAGCCTTTTTTGCGTTTGTTGAGCAGCGTGATCCATCGTTCTTTTACGATGAATGCTTTCAGTAACCGGAAAACTTGCCGTTCATGGTTCTGCACTGCTCATCAAATTTTAGAACATGTGCACTCCTACCGGTCACATCACGGATACTCACAAATTCAAAATGACTGAACTATTCTGTACAATTTCCAACCTAAACTTTAACACGGTAAACGGTAAAAGAAAACAAACAGTTTCCCTCTACTGATAGCTTTCGAGGTAACTCTATGTTTGTTTGAATAGTAAAACCAACGCTTGGAGATTGTCTACTGGATATTACAACGCACGTTTATTTATGTACGATACGATGCCCCTCTAATAGCACAGGGAAAGGGGAGAAGGCCAATTATTACCACAAATCGTAGTTCAAACATAAGACTATTGTCTGTCATCACCTCACAGTTTGAACAGATGACTCAATGTTGTAAGTAGTTTACTTTATTTTGATGAGCGTTTGTGTAAAAACTTCTAGGGCAGCCGAAATACAGTGGGTGTGTATCACGCGTTCAGGTTGATGCCTCAGTGCCTTGAACATCCTGTGTTCAAATTCCACAACGGTGATTCATGTCATTTTCTGGATAGTATCTCACAATTTCTTCTATATGTTAAAAACATTTCATAGTGTTATTTGATGTATAACGGTGTTTTTTATTATTATTTGAGTACATATTAGTGGATTCCTTTGTAAAGCCTTTCAGTAAACGCTTTCTTGGTACACTAATTGCAAGAGAACCAACCAACTTTCCAAATTCCTCTGTTTATCAATTAAACACGTTTCAACGTCTGCCTATCCGCGAAAAATTGTAAATAAAATCATTTAAAAGCAATATAGTAACCTATAGAGTATACGCAGAAAGAAACAAATGAAAACCAAGGATGTCGATGGAATCACGTAAATACCTGGGCAAGAGGTCACTGAAACAGCCTTTTTCTTAAACGACTGGTTTTCTGATTACCACCTGGGAGTATTCTGTGCATTTTCTCATTAGTCGAACCTCCGTAGAGTTTTTGATCCCAGTAAAACATACAACCTTTTCGGATAATAATCGGTTAGACGTTGGCGCATTGCATATAAGAAGCTGTTGTGGGAGATTCAATAACCCCCAGCCTTCTCCTTTCGATCATCTTGTCTGTTAATATTGTCCATTCAATGACTGAAATAAGAGGAAATATTTTAGAACACTATTCATTTGTTTGTGATAGCCAACAGCTGACTCATAGTGTAAGGGCAAGAGGCCATCTTGAAGCAAATGGGGTAGACCAGGAAATCCGCGATGAAACGCAGTCAGTGATGCATGAAATGAGACAAACGTGCGCCAGACTGTCGAGCGAAACAAACGTCGGTGCTCATCAGTTGTTTATTCATGCAATGGTTGTTCGCTCAGTTCAAAGCCGCAGTATTTGATTTGTCTCATTTCCATGAAGCAGAATGTGAAACAACAATATCACTTTCACAACTGAGTTCAATTCAAACAACAGTGGATTTCAAATCACAAATCACGGGGAAACGTTTGGAGACAATGTCGGAGAAGGTGTCTCGAAATTTATTCCCTTCGTGTTACTGTGTGAAAAGTTTCAAATTTCCTTTAATTGTTTAATTTGTGGCATTGATTTATCACATGAATCTATTTGTTTCTTTTATATGAAAGATAATTTTCACAACAATTTAACTGCAAACCAGAACGCAGTCAATTTTAGTGTTGTGGTGAGTTAAAATGGAACAATTATCATACTGCAAAAAGAAGTAAACCAAAAAGTAAAGCCAAATTCGACACCGTTTGTGCAATAGTTTTTATTCAGACCTGGTGAACTGTTTGCGGGCACGAATCTATTAAATGTAGTATTCTTGTGAAACGTACATACTAGTCGTTGTGATGGCAAAACTGAGAAGAAGCAGGCTTCATTCAGTCCGCTTGAGATTATTTAGTGTCATGTGAAACACTACTCCATCCACAACGTGCAAGTCTGAACGAGGAATCTCGAGAACAACCTCCAGAATGAATTGCTTTTCAATCCGTTAGCACGATCTAAAGTGATTGCCCAAAAATAACTTGAGTTGCTAGACATCGTTCAGTTCAACTATTTACTATTCCGTGAACTTAGACCTCCGCGTTTCACTTTTGTGTGTAATGCATTCGGATCTGTATAAAATCCTCATGTTTCCTAATAATATCACTGGAAAAAAAAGAAATGATGCTCTTATTTGATAGGTAGCATTTTTGTCTGAAATATAAAGGCAAAGCCGTCTCAACGGGTATTCAAAGATGTCGAATTGTGTTTGCCTGATAAACATATGCGCTTGTCAGTTTGTCAGAATTTATCTGAATTGCCTAGGTTTGCAACTTTCTTATTTTTTATGAAAACATTATACCATTTAAGGGCGATTCTCTGGGCACAAAGAACAAATTACATACGGTAATATCGCATACAAATCATCTCAGGTGCATGAGAGGTAAACCACTTTTGCAAACATTTTGCACATGCCGTTGTTTTTAAAAGCCACTATATATATTGATCAAGTTCGTTTGAAGCCCTGATTTTATCAGGTTGTTTCCTACCAATGGTTGGTGTTTTGAGGTTCAATAGAGAGATTGAATGTGGTAAAGCACCAGATAAGTAATAATGTAAACTTAGGTTCTTACTTCGATTAACCAAACATCGATAAAATATATATCTCAATTCTGACAAGAATAGCTGTTACATCACCTGCAAGAAAACCAAGACTCAGTAATAAACATGATTATAATTTACATGCCTAAATCGCACATACAGGCTTGATGCGTTATCGAGATTGCAACGTTTTCACTAAGTTATTCTGACCAGTATCGATGTAAGTGCGCATGATTGCGAGTGTTTGTTCAGTGTAATTATTGAAGAGTTCCCATAAAAGTTGCCTAAGTTATCTGATCGTGGTTTATCGGCTTTTTTTCCAATCTTCCAGTACACAAGCAATATGAGCATAGCGCTGTATCAAGGCTATTTGAAGGAGGTCCTACAGTCGCTATCGACCTTTTTTCCGAAGCACTTCTAATGAATCATTAGAGGCAAATTTACACCCGCACTTTAAACTTCCTGGTACAGAACAGGTTAATTTGAACAACTCGGTCTTGGCTAAATATACAGTCAGTTGCAATTCACCTCGTTATTTAGTCGGTGGATCTAGTTTAAATAAAGTGGAAGTAGTACTGCATAGCGGATAACAGAATTGGTGTTCCGTTTTTACAAACGCAAATCACGTGTTAGCAAGTGTAACCAGTCAGTAAACCAGACAGGTAAATCATTGCGAGTAGAGTCCCCTAACTGACCCCGATGCATACCTGTTTGGAAGTGCTGTACCATTTCTCACGTATACTCATTACCGTTTAACCGCCATAACAAACAAAACGTTAGAGGAACACGAAACGGAGCTATCTGAACAGCTCAAACTTAATCGTCAATTTCTCAATGCACACTACTAAAACACGGTCTATAAGCTTGTGATAGCTAATGTAGATACCGGGGAGAAAGCAAGGAAATCACGTTGGGTGGTGGTTGGAATAATCACGCTATAAAAAGCATTCGGTGACAGTCAAAAAAGGGGCTTCGTTTTATTTCGCATTTGCAATCATCTTGTTAATGACTTTATGAAAAACAGGTTTTCCACCGCAAGTTCCCAAGTCTGCAGCTTCTCTAAAAGCTTTGTTAATCAAAAATTTGCAATGTTTGACCTAGGGTCACCAACGGATCTATTATGATAGAGCTCTTGCTATGAAAAGATCCGGTGGTCTCCTACTTTGAAGGAGTTTTCTTCACAACCAAATTCCAGGTTTAACGAATTAGCAACACAATAAGATCATGCGATTGGGTCTCGTTAATTTTAGTGTATAACTGTTTTGGTAGCTATTTTCAGCTACACTGTTAGGTCTGTATTGCAGCAGTTTCAAAACAAGCAAATAGTGTAAAGTTGCCGGTAAAAAAGTCACACCAAACGATCACATATTTTCTCAAATTACTCATTTATTGTATCATTTTCATCTACCAAATTATTTGGAGATTTTTAAAGGATAAAATGTTGACTGAACCTTATAATTGTTACAGACGAGATATATGATGAAGAATCATTTATTGGCAGGTTTCAGATGGCCCAGTTACTAAATAGTTAGCGAAAAGCATTGGAGAACAAAGGTAATGAATATTTATTGAAATTCACTGAAGGTATTGAGTCAAATCAAGAATAAGTGGATACACTATTCTTTCTTTTAAACCTTAAAGTTTTATTATTATTAATCACGACATAGGCAAAATAAGATGGTTTTCTAATGCAAACCTTAGTTTGTCATACAAAGTAATTCGGAAAAGCGCAAGCAACTCAAAATTCTAACCATTTGAAACCATCACTATCCGCTGAATTTTCGACAGGGGATGAAATTGTCAATAAAACTTATACTCAAATGGTAAATCAGATGAATAATGTTGGCTTCAATAAAAGCAATGTCGAAACAGTGTCTGCAAACCGTCATCCGCGTTTTTACGTAGGGCTTCAATGCACTAGTATTTTGCAAGCAGGCCCAACTACTTTGAAGTCATTAAGTAAATAAGTGGCCAAGTACCTACCACACTGTGTACATTTTTACCCACGGATTTGAATAACGTCTGTCAGCATAGGTGATCTCCGAGTTCATTTATCTTGTTTCCTATGATTACAGCAAAATCCACTTGAGTGGGGCAGAAAATCCACCACCGGGTTCGTCAGCGCATTCCTATGTAAATTCGCATAAAAGTTACAAGCTACTATCCAACCAATTAATGTGAATCCAAAGCTTTTGCGATCGACGAAAGTAGCGGAGCGGCCCAGGACGTGAGAACGAATCGACGATCACACAGAACCAGTCGGCTCAAACTGGCCGGGAGAGTCAAAATCAATCATCAGAATACAATATTTTGGGAACACATCACGATAACCGTGTTTTGTTATCCATTCTGAGACTGCGGCCCATAGGTTTGTTCTGCTCGTTATAGGCCAATATGAATTATAGGAACCTATTGAATGTCTGCATTGGATTTAAGTAGACATTTTTTAAGTTGCAAGTTCTGTTTTTCTCTTCAATAACTTCGTTTTAGCTGTAAATATACATGGATTACGTCAATAGCTGATGAAATCTCATTTCTGCAAAGAGAAACTTGTATCATATTGTCCTTTGGTAAAAATGAGTGCTAAATACGAGGCAATTGCTCAGTTTTGCACAAGAGGATGTGGAGAAGGTGATTTGTGAATGAATGGAAAATACAGAACAGTCACTTGTGGTGTGCGCATTATGTGGTATGTGTTCCGAAATTATGTAGTGGAAATAAAACTTTTGTGTATCATTACGTAGTTCATTGATATCCGCAATCCGTTTGTTCAGACAAATGAACGCCACATGGGTCATACGTCGGACACCGTTTCCCCACAGATCATAAATCTTGTTTCTAAACGATTACGGGAAACCATTTAGTAGCAGTAAGTATTTCAAGAAGTACCCTAAGGAAAACGTGACAGTGCAACCCAGGGATTACGAAACTACAACTTTCCAATATTTGGGAATATGGAATAGTGAATCGACTGGTTTTCAAATATCACATGCAATGGTCAACCTTCCGAATATTCAGGTTACTGTGACCTCTTGACGACTGACTCAGTTTATTCGGTATAATAAAGTGAAGTCGGTCATTGTAAGCCTGGATGCTAAAACTCCAGAGAATTGGGAACTGCATGCAATACAATTAGCCGGATAAATTAAGAAAACGTTAGCAATGCGGAGATTGTTTTCAAAACGATAACATCAAGGGTATTGGAAGCAATTTATCATTATTATATTTCACACCCGTCTAAGACCAAACTGTGATCCAAGCAAATCATGGTACCATAATCTTTACGAAAAAGAAACACGTTCCATGATTTGCATGTGGGCTGAATACTTCCAGGTTGCCCAGGCCAAGGCAGGTTACTTTTCGTGAGGAATCCAGAAACAGAGCCTTCGGCGAGAACAAACCTGACGCGTAAGGCAGCGGGGCGGTGTAAAAGTAGCAGTCCATTGGGAGCTTGTGTCCAGTTCATTGGATCATACGCCCTTCGGACGGGGTCAAACGTTCAAGGTGCTCAGTACACCTTGATGCCCAATTGAGCCGGTGACCACCACCACAACCGAAAGGGTCTTGGTCGGTTTGGAATCATGGTTTTTGGCCAACTTCCCTAGATGGACTACGAGTAGTCCACCAACCCGGTTATAGCATCGGATGTCGGCTCTTCGTCCTTTCACCTCCATCACGAGAAGGAAGTGGGCAGGGCTTCTTCAGCAGAGGCCGCCCGAGACGCTTGGTGGTATGGGAGCATTTCGTGAGGTGCAAGGGAATAGTGACCAGCCGCAACCCAAGACACCCACCCGCGACCATACTGAGGCTCTCGGAGCCTTTTGAAGCCAGTTAACACAAAATTACATCACTCGCACATAACTATTGCCCAGGGACTGTATTTAACAATTTGTTGATGGTTTATTTCGCAAATGGAGGCAAAATATGTGTGAATGTGAATGAATGAATGTGAATGTGTTCTTCAATCATACCCATGAAAATGCCGCCGTCGTCTTTCTATGACAACTACGTCATGCATTTTGTCATGTTTGATGAATGTTTGAGGTTCTTTGGGTAAGGCTTCATTCAGTGATGATTTTGACAGAGGTTTTCAGCTTCAGGCTCGTCGAGTTTTCAGTGCTAGGAATCGTGTCCGACGCAGTTACAGAAAACTTGACAAGACAGACGATTAATAACTGATTAGTAATAGTAGAATTGTGATAATCTGTAGACACATTGTTCCAACTTGGATTGAATTGTGTCAATTTGGAACAATGTTAAGCGGCGGAAATTGGCATTGTTCGGCACTTTTTTCCCCGGTTTATACAGTGAAAGACCACACAAGATAACAATCACATTTCAAACGATTTTTTCCCGGAACAAAAGTCGGGTACGCTCAACGACCATTTTGCAGCGTAGTTTCAACAGCCGATCGTATTTGGTAGCACTTTTGGTTTCCTTCTACAAGGTGATCCGAAGCTTGTGCGTTGTGTACATAGCTTTATTTACACATGGTGTATTACAAACCACGCTGCAATCACCTATGTCAGAACCTTCTTACATTTATTTCTTTGGATTTGGGGATAAAATCTAATGTTTCATGGCTAAAGATGGATACAAGTAGTTGTCTTTCTTTTACGTTTTATAAAAGTAGACGATTATATTTTTAAGTCTCCAGCAAGCAGTTGCGGAGAAGCGAAAAGATGACGGAGACAAGGACAGTACTAGATTGCATTTGCAGTCGGGCAGTCGGACAAAGTGACGTTGAATATGATGCCGAGCAATGTAAGACATCCAACGCAACACAACCTTACCGACGTGTCTTGTTATTTGGTGTGCTGCGATAACTGTCATGTCGTCTAACTTGTGTTAAAAACTACACTATGTTGTCCCTGTGGATCTGGCACAGTGGATGGGAATCAGAAATTGCTGATGTTATCGGCATAAAGTACAACCATATTTTCAGAAAATATGTACTGATATAGCGTTTCAGAAAATACACTCCTGAGCTGATTGATACCTATCCCGATGAGTTCTTTTAACTGAATGAAAACAATGAACCCAAATACTTGTTTTTATAGTAATTTTAGGTAAATTACCTTGTTTAATAAAAGTGCTTGCTTTTGCTGGTATTAAATTGGCTGATTCGGTGCACACAATATGTTTATTAATCCCGGAAACTCACTTCAAGTTTATCTAGAGTGTCGATAAAGAATCGCGCAATCATCGCAAACGTCTATTTATACTCTTCACTTGAGTCATCGAAGAGGTCCTCACGCCCTTTACATCAATGTGTGAAAGGTTTATTTCAGAATGGCGGGAATACTTCATTTCGTAGACATTCTGAATCCTTTTCAAATTTCATTTCCTAGTAGCCAGTCACACTGCAGTTCCCAACTGTATCCGGCACTTTATCACAAGTACCCTTCCTATTCAATGTTCTGGGTTTAATGCAATGCGAAAAACGGTCGAGTGTTTGAATGTGCCCAGAATGAAAACATCCTAAGGTTTAAGAATGTCTGATGTCTGTTGAGAAGCGTTATACATTGACCGTTAGACGGCATTATAATAAAACATTTCGGCCGACATAAAATTGTCTTTACACACATACCGTTCGTCATCTAAGAGCAATATAACAAATTTCGGTAATGTGACGTTTGTAAACAGCACTGGGAAACAAATCACTGGACTTGCATCTGATTTTGGTTTTGTTTCATGTGCACAATTAGTGTTTTCGAGCAGAATATATATGACGCCATGAATCCTGGAAGTGACAGACTATACAGGATTTGACTGGCTTTAATGTAAACAATGTATTGGTATGCTCAACTTATCGGTATTTCGGTCCAGCAGTGGTAGATGAGTGGACAATGTTCAACACAGTAAACAGTAATCAACTCATAATGCAGAACTGTGACGATCATGCTCTGTAGTGTGAGTTTTATTTACCCTACTCACACAAGCTGCTTTTCTACTGTTGTTCTGTTTCAATCTGTCACCGTAAATACATTCTCACACTCTCGTAGTTGTGTGCTTAAACGTAATGGTTTCATACAAATGAGGTCTTTAACTCACCACATTCGATCGATAGATTGTCTTAGAGCCACTGATAAACAAAATAGTAATTTTCTATTTCTATGAATTTGTTTGAGCTTAAGTCTGAATTCAGCTATAATGGGATGTTCTAAAACGAAAAGCTTGATTATTTAAAACAACTTGGGTAAAAGACAGCAAACAAATATTGCTTTTAAAGTTGAACATGCATTTCTGTTCGTTTACTTATTTTTTTGTTTTATTTGGTCCATCATTAGTCTGTCATATAGGATTAAAGCTAAGTATGATCTCCTAAGCTGTTGCCCGGAGGGAACATGTTTTCACTAGAATTATATGATTGAAATTGTGTCTGATGAGTGCTGAACTGTAGATAGTTCCTCGCCAAAACTGTTTTATCGTCAGACTCCGTGCGCAATATAGAATGTACTTAATAGTGATGAGTTAGTAAATCAAAGTAAGGTATACGAGAAGGAAAGTGGCGTTCCTTGTTCAGTAACCTTGCATTTACGTTCATCGGTCAGATGCTTTCATCCTGTAACTTATACCTTCTTTCTGTCCCGACCAATTAAAAATCCGTATTTCACAATAAAGATGTCTGTTAAAGCTAATGCGCAAAAAGTAAACCTGCCTTGCCCTGCAATGTCAGTTACTGGCATATTTGTGACGCTGTGCTCAAACAATTTTATTACATTTCAATAGTCCACTAAAAGGCTTGTTGTGGTATTCACGGAAAAGCTCGTTTTCCATGTGTCTAATGAAAAGTTGTTCTCAAATTCTTGTACGATTCAGTCATCACCATGTTTCTACATTCTGTTCAACATTATATATGTGTATTCTTTTGAGGCCATCTACTTTGCATAGGGGGCACAAAACTGACCAAGGCAAGCAGCTGTTGGATGGCAAATTTCTAAAGACCATTGATGCACCACATCAAAGGGTTTTCTATTAAACAACTGTAAACTCAAATAACGAATTGTGAAGCATACTGCTGCGAAATTTACCTCTGATATTTGTTTCACTGGTTTGAAAGACGTCAACCAAAATTAAGATGAAAGGTCCAAAAACACGGAGTCATTCAACAAAATTCCAATTTTACTTAGAAATCATGAAATCAATTAGTGACTTGATCTGAAGCTATGCAAGTTTGTCACTGGTTTATTGAACTCAGGGTATTCGGTCTGATCTCTTGTAAAATGCTTTGAAATTTCTCATTTTCGTAAGGTACCGTTTCAAATTACACATGAAATAGCCAGGGCAGTTTACCTGTTCTCTCAAACTATCTAAAGCATTTTCAATAATTGATTCCTCAGGTCCCACATGAATCAAATGAAACCATTGGATATGCAAGTGAATTGAAGAAAGTTGGGTCATGTATTCCAAATTCATGGCAGACTGGAAACTTTCTTTCTCTTTATTGAAGCTTTGGTTTACGGATAAACGTATACAGTTTATGAGACCAAATGTAAATCTGAAAGGATTTCTTTGGTACGTTTACCTGGAATATAACTTATTGTTTAACTATCCACCACATTGGGTGATTGGTTGATCCCTATCCTCTCATAAACAAGTGTTGTACAAGTGCAACAAACAGAAGGACTTATGGCAAAATTTATTTGATGCATGATACCATTTTTTTTCTAGCATTTGGTCAGCACAGTGCTTCATGTCTGGAGATCAGATCGTTAATGTTTCTCATTTGGCAAATGAAAGTGATACATCAGGCTCTGGAGGATACATCTGTGGCCGTTCTGTTACCAATTACAATCTTTTAGTCAAAAGGCGACTGCGACCATTTTATTTTGTAGCAGGAACGAATTGCTCACAAAACCTCATTCTTATGAATATGCATGCCATTTCCTTACTTTGAGATCGCTCTTTCAGTGAAAACTCCCACTAACTTTGTCGTCATCTCTGTTGAGGATCCGATCATTATCCCTGGTAGCGTACTCAGTGAGGAAACCTAAGTGAATGTTTTCCATTCGCGACATAGGTATGCTCACAAAGTCGTACAACTCCGTTAGAACGACAATAGCAGGCACACTCCGGTAAGTAGAGAAGGCAAAATTAATTCAAGTTACTAATTTGGGAGGCCTAGGGATCGAGAAGTATTAGCCGATCATCATTTGACTCGTAGTTTGCTTGTTTGGACGTGGCCAACTTCGACTTCTTAGCAGATGTTTGTTTGATTATTGGCAAACAACTTGTCGTATGTTGGAAGTGAACACAAGCTGCATAGGTAAAGGCAAGTGCAGATTTTGTGGGTATTGTAATTGAACGCATACTTGCACATTCAAAATAAGTGTTACCTACTGTGTAGGAGTAATCTTATCGGTATAAACATAAAAGGAGAAAATGAAATTATTTCTGTAAAACAGTACTACTCAAAAAATTACGAATGATGCGATAATTCAAAACAGATTGTGTCCGATCGAGGGTTTGCTTATGTCTGACAATTGTGGTTAAGCCGTTCCTTGTAGTATCTATGACCTTTGCGTTGCGTGTATGGACCCTAATCAATATTAGTAAGCACTCTCCTGTTACGCCTTTCTGAGAGATCCGAGAACAGCTGACAGATTGTCTGTTGGTTATATTTGATTCGGAAATTGCGTGCAATCAAATAAGTTCCACGTTCTACTTTTTCAGACTAAATGTTTGAATGGAACTATCATTTTTCAGTGAGGGAAGCTACAAATATACTGTGTTATGTGGAATTTGATAAGGTCACTTAAGAGGTCTGGTTTTAAAGTTCAGTGATGCCAGACCCCATTCTAGCCATACTTTCAAAAATCTAATCGTTCTTGAAATCAACTAGGACGATTGGCAGTCTAGAGGGTAAATGTTCCTGCACTAGACAGCATAAATGAAGGTTTGTTTCATCAAATCAGTGTTGAATTCACTCAACATTCTAGTGTTGCAATACATCGNCGGCATTTGTTCTTTCTTACCTGCGTGCAATGATACAGAAATTATTCGTTGTATAAGTGACTTATTATACAGTAAACATATATAAATAGACACTCTTAAAGGAACAAACAATCATAAAGTTCATTACTATTGTCACAACCAAAAACAATTGATTTTCAGCTCCAGTATGATACCACCGCAGTTATTTGCCGTTTATCGATGTGCAAAATGAAAGCCAAAGAAACCAAATGGTAAGGCCTTGCAAGCTGACTGGACTTGACAGCATACCCCAGCTTTTTTCAAGGCAAAATTCAACCATAGNGGTGTGTGTGTGTGTGTGTGAGTGTGTGTGTGCGTGTGCTGCATCCATGAATGAAACATGTATTGTTCCTAAACTTTACCAACGTGTTTTGCTTATTTCATCTGAGGCAAACAGTAGTGTAACGCTTTGTTCAATGTTACCGCAATGTGTCCCCGAAGATTAATATCTTACCATTATTACCAGTAAGAAAATAAATGCAATACAGAAACGGAGGAAAACAATTTTAAATCAATCATTATCCGCGACATATAACCTTCGTTGCAGATGTAAAAGCAAACAGAAAAAAGGTATATTCGGAATTTTACTAATTCAATGCCGATTCATGAATATGAAATCCGAATCACGTCATTCTATGATACAATTCTGAATGCTCACAGAACGCCACTTTCTGTGGAACGTCTATTTTGTGGGATGGGTGAATAACATAATATAATGGGTCTGCAATGCGTTTTTTTTGTGTAAACCGCATACATCTAAGACATTTCACTGATGTACAATTGTTGATGAAGCAAGGTAAGCAAATGAGGCAGACAGCGAATTTAGCAGTGCTATGTATATATATACTTTGAATTTTCACCTTGCAGACAGTAGTTTCATACAAAGGAGATATCACAGCTTGTTCACATTGTCAAAATAAACGAGGATTGACGAAGTCTCCACCGGTGAATCATCCATAAAACGTCTCGATGCATATGGTCACGATATTATTTTGTTCTTCTGGTTATTCAAATAAACTATATATATCTATATATATGTATATATATATATATATATGTATATATATATATATATATATGTATATATATATATATGTATATATATATGGTCAGAATTTGGTGAGCTTATCATCAAAATATTATCGCACTATATGTTTCGAACAATGGCGATTTGCATAACCGCTGTTGCTACTCCTTAATTATGTGTTTCTGTCCAACCAATTCCAGAGTGGCACATTCATTATGAAGTTTCAGACAAGCAGAGGGAAGCGAACAAAAGAAGATTATTAAAGAACTTTTTCGTTCGATAAATGAGGTGCATAACATGATTACCATGGCTAATATCGAACGAAAAAGTGTGCAATGGAAAAACCACAAAGCACACGAATTCGATTAATCGTGTTCACGGGAAGTGATGTTCCACTTGTCATCAATATTCAGCTCGGAAGAGGAGCTTGATCAGTCTTTTCCAACATGCCGTGCACTCATTCATCACCGATTGGTTTGATTCGATGCTTGTTTCACCTTATCTGTCTCTCACTCTCCCATACTTGACAACCGACGTGATATTCATTTCATCAGAATATCACACGTTGTTCGCTGTCTGTCGCATGAAACTCCGTTTGTCCTGGCTGAGGCAACTCAGCGACACTTCAACCTGGACATAGCGTGCTGGGTCCCGTAATTGAAAATTGTTGGTTGGTGTCATAAATCCGTCTACATCGAATTTCCCTACTCTCAGTACTGGTTTGTGCAATGGAATACAATTATCACCGGATATTCATGTTTATCCGTTAAAGCATGCCCATATATAGCATTAGAACCAAAACTCCTTTTCGGTGATCGGTGGTGTACTTCGGTTAATAAAACAGACGTTTGATCGACCGAATAAAACTAATAACGATAATCAAGGAGTGTACATTAGGGACCAAAACGGTCAACGCTCGGGAAGATGCGAAAAAAAGGTCAAATGATACTCCGTTCTTGACAGCAGTTGAAGCATTTTGTAGTTTTGCTGAAAATATTCATTCTTGTTGTGGTCTAGACACAAAGGAAATTAACGTTACGTAATATGCACCCAAAAACTACCGATGATGGATGGTATGCCTTTCTATAGTAAAGGTCGATTTAGAAGGAATAATTATTAATTTTTCCAAGGAAAATGTTGAGCAGAGCAGGCTGATGGGTGGTGAATACTCTGACGGGAGTTCAGATCAGGGTAAAACAGTGCCTGTTGGTGTGTCTAATATTTCACTAACCACATGCACACTCGGGGAGAATAGGAATACAGGGAGCACATGGACGAGGTAACTAACCTGTCACTTGTTGAAATGCAAATGTCCGAGGGCTGAGATAAGAATGTACTATTTCACTGCAGAACATATCAAAGGGATTGTTTTAAACACTCATTCCTCAGGAATTTCCATTGCATTACTGCCTTTGAAATTCCCATGAGGAACGTTTGATTTCTTGAATTTGTTTCACTTTGATTGCATTCAATTATTTCCTTACTTGTGAATGTCCATATGAAACAATCCCTTGAAAGGAATGATCAACTGCGGGCAAATAACATGCACCGAGTTCAATAGACAGGCGACAAATTTTCCTTTCTCTTACAGGGCTGCAATGAGTCAGAAGCTCGTCAACTGCTAAACTCACTTGGTGTTCTGGAAACGATTATTATTTGGATAACACCATTGTTTTATCTTCCCTTTAGCAAGCCTACGGAGGACTTGTCCCTTTTATCCTATCTTATCAATCAGACGTTTGTTTTTAAATGCTCCCGCAATGTGAGATAAAACAATACAAAATTGACAGAAATCTCAGTTTATAATAATCAGAATCCATGAGAGGCAGTGGTAAATAAGGTCGAAAAATTCAAGAACAGAGATCTCCAGTGTGATGCATCAAATACGAACTTATTAGTTACCATCTATATCTGACCATTTGCCGTCATTCCTGCCTAAGAAAAAAGTAAAGAACCTTTTATTTCACACTTAGTGCCCCGAAATCTTTTGGTAGAGCTGAATAATATTGTGTGGGTTTAAACTTGATTAACCAGAATCAAATTCACAGACCCTAGAACCAAAGCCATTTTACTTAGGTATACGTCCCATGACTTATCTGGTGCGACTGGATTCTCGAAGTGTTTCTATTCTCCGGGTGTGTCTAAGTAGCAAAGAGTGTATGGACCACGAAGAAATATCGAACCCATGTAGGTAAAATCAAATGAATAACAATGGTTGAATGCCTCCGTTTAGGCATATATCCAATAAAATAAAATTTGCCTCAGAAAGCTTCACTACGTGATCTGGAGAATCGAACACATTGTCACTTGAACTTTTAAAACCACATAGGAAAACATTACGCTAGGACAAAATCAATGTGCTGTCAACCTACTGCGTAATCCCGAAACATTTATACATACTTTGAGATTAAATCCACGCTGGCGTTGATCCCAACACAAGCCGCGATGAGTTATTATTTGCCTATGGTTTGTTCCATACTTTATTATAATCAGGAACATCTCTCCTCTAGAAATGATAGGCACGCGGATCTGAAATATTTTATTTTAGAGCAATTATTAGTTTTGCAAACTTATTTATTCCACATTTTTTTATACATTTGTTTTTTCATCAAAACTTTGACGCAGCGTTGACGCCCTAAGACCATTAGTTCGGTTCTGCATCTCCTCGGTAGGAAACCAATAAACCGGATAATCCACACACATCTCATTTATCAAAAATGTGTCTTGATTTGCACTTCATCACAATTCGTTTCGCCCATTCTTGGGAAACAACAACCATGCATTCATTTTGACATAGTTAATGAATGTTCTGATTGTAAACCTACAAGCAATCTAATGGTCGAAACAAAACGAGTTGGAAGAATATCGGTGGCTGGCGACTCTGTTTAAATGAAATGCAGATGGCAGCGATCCAACTGACAATAAGAAACAAAACCGGAGCACAACTTCGCTATTTGATTTCCATGGTAACATACGTACGGAGTGGCCATTAGAATGTGTAAAACTGTTAACTAGATCAGATAATATGAAGTGTCCAGAAATTCAGTTTTATATAAAACAAAAAAGGTAGGTATTTAGTGTTCTGCAGCATTGATTTAAGAACAACCGGAGAAAACAAACATTTTTGGAACACTCCGAAGTCGTTTATTATTCATTGCCCTCAATTATTCTTTACTACTGTGATTACAATATATGCGAAGATGGGTAAATTGGGATGAGTATTACTAAAACAAAAGTAACATTCAACTGGACATCCCTACTCCCCGAGAAACATTTACACAAACATGGACCTGAATGAGTTATACTATATTAATTTAGAGAACAATTTTTATATCTGTCTTTATGCGTACCTCAGGAACGCAAATCTTGAATTTGAATAATAATAGCAGTTGTTTTTTGTTCTGTAAAACTAAGATATAATTGCAGCCGTAGTTCAAGTGATAACGAATTGAAAGACGATGCTTTAATTTCTTGGAATTGTGCATCTCTTGATCAAGCTCCGCAAGCGGGCACGAGTGATTTTTCAGTATTATATTAAAGCCACCACACCCCAGTGACACCATGAATCGACTCTTTGTGATTAGAAGAAAGGAAACCAATATTTGTTTTAAAGTTTCATAGGTTTATTTCCCTTCCGCGGTCTGCCCGTCCGGCGCTTTCTCAACTTCTATTCAATAGATCATAAAAGTTGTCTAGGTCACGCCATTTTAATAGCTTATTGCTTCACGAGTAACGTATATATAGAGAGAGCTTCGAAAAACTTCTGCTCCCTCCCGTTTCGCATAATCAGTGACACGTTAATTATGCCACACTGACATTGCACAAAAAGGGCTCACAACGAAGCTGATTATGCTCACGTACAAAATGTGACACAAAGTGAAGGATATTCTATTAACACAATCCACGCCTCAACGAACTGCTTCAGGATGGTTCAGAAAAGCGAAAATCACCATCAGCGGATTGAAGTAATATCGGTGTATAAAGAAAAAGCACCCCAACGGCGGTCAGTAGAAGAATAATGCTTTAACAGTTACATCATATTTGCTATTCAACCACTTTCAGGAGGCGGCAGCCACGTCTATGTGAAAGTATTCCAACTGAAAACGATTAGCTATTAGTTCCTTTAATACTAATAAAAGTACATCGAATGGAATTGATAAACTCACATAATGAAAAGATGCACGTGAAACATTAGGAAAATTACTTGTCCCAATAGCTAAGTGTAGAACAAGGGTAAAGGATACACGGGAGGTTACGGAAAGGACAAGTGTGCATTCCGTGTTTGTTCACTCTCTCAATTTTCTTGGTTTCTGATTAACAATTCGCATTTGAGAACGTAACATGTGAACACTGCGGTTGGAAAGTGTTTCATTTTTCTTTTGCCACTATTTATAATAAATATTCGATGCATTGCGTAAATCAGCCAACATATATCATTATTATTGGATAATTCTGTCCATTTGTTTTCAACTGCTAACGCATCAATTCACAAGTTAATCACCTTTAACAATATGATTGGGTCGTGTCATCACACATTTTTATGTGATTGTGTCCCACAGCAAGGACAAATAACGGCTCACAATGCTATCACACACACAACAATATATACATATATATTCACTGTATTGGAAGTAAACAAACTCGCTCCAATTCACACTCACTGTTGAAAACAAAACAGCCCCCATTACGACGCATCATTCCGGTTTCTCATTGTAGACTAAACTCCCAACTATATTTATTTGTTCGCGTGCCCATGCAAGCAGAGTTAGTGGACGGTTGAATACCGGTCGTGAGGATCACATGAAGATATTTTGTTCACTCTGGCACAGTAACGTGAACTAGTATTTATTTGTTGAGATATTATGCAAAAGTAAACGACAAAAGCCATAATTAAAACTTACAAATGTAGATGTTTAACCATTCCTAGAAATGAATAAAACGCGCGAGAGATTTCTTATATCTAACATTTGATTTAACCGACATCAGATTAGATTAAAACATTGTGCCCAAAATGGTAAAAGATCTTCTGTTCAAACAGCAGAGACACTATTCAAAATATACCGAATACCCCAACCGGGATCCAACTCGGGATTAATACCTCTCCATTTTTTTAATCTTGGACGTTTTGTTGGTCAATAGTTACCACACTTGACGTTTCACGTTCATGAATTGGAGATAGTGCAGAACACTTGAAACCGATTGCAGTTTTTCCGGGCACTAAAACGTTCCCAAGGATTTAGTGACTACCTGTCAAATAAATGTTTCTAGAGTGAGAGTGCTGGAAACAACCGTAGTAATCAATCAGGTGAATGAATGACCATATTTCAAATACATTATTCTGTTACCTTAGTTGTGATTGAGAACACTCACTTATTCGAAAAATGTCTGTTCTAGACCGGTCATGCCTTCAGTTGAACTTCAACGTACGACTGTCTTGTTCGCGTGCCTATTGATCGCATTTCACCAATGATGCCGGTAAGCTTTTAGTAAATCATTTGTATGCAGTAAGCCAAAATAAGAATTAATCAAGAATGGGATATATTTTATTCAATTGGTTGAAGTTTTAGGGCCAATTCACCATCAGAAACGCACATGAGTACAAATCACACCATGAAATTACTTGTGTAATACGTAACGGGCCGGAAGTAACCGGGACCACAAGGATTGAAAACATTGTGGAGCAATACAATGAATGAACCACGGCATTTTGCTTTCTTATGTTACAATACGTCTGCAGTTGAACCGCATATAAAATCAACCTGCATTTAAAATGTCGGCGCACGGGATATTCGTTACCCTCGAATTAGTTTGCTGGAAGTAAGATTTTCACATTAGACAGAACTACGGATGGCGAATCAAATGGAGAGGTTACTTACTTAATCTTGACGAAGTAATAGAATTTCCATCTAAATAAGGGCCCGAATCTACCTACCGTGAATGAGCTATTACCTGATATGACCTATGAAACACCTTTGATTTGTTAAGATGAAAACATCGGTTTCAACTGTTGAACCTTCGTTAGGAGAATAGTTGTGACCCTAAAATCATCTAATAGTGAGCCCTGAACAGTTTTTTCTTCATATCTAACAGCTTCAAACTTTCACATCAGCGAACAGCGTAAGTGCTTCTTGACAGTCTCAGTCTGTGACGGGGGTTTCTCGTTAGTTTTGCCGTACGAAGTTTTGTCATACTGATGTGTTAAAATCTTTAGTTCTTCAACCCACTTTTTCCATTGTTTAGCTTCTCATGTTTTCACATTTTTTCTCTCTCTTCTTCCAACTTATTGCCAGTATGTTCTACTAAGCTCTCACGCACGAAGTGCACCGATGCGCATTCTTGCTATGGTAAAACATTGTTGTATTTTATAAAGTGGAATGATTGTAGATCGGGATGTGGATGTTCCTGTGTTCTACGGGATTGAATGGTTGCTTGGAGGCTTTCCGTAGCTCGGTTGTGCAACATCGTCCGTGTAACTTCAAGGACTGTTGCCAGGGATCACTGCGAAATGTATGCGAACAACATTTCCAGCTTGGAGAATACGCCAACTACAGCAAGCCAATAAGTGGATTATATGTAATTCATTTCGCCCATATGGCGTTCTGCGAAGATACCAAGTTCGTTGTCAATGCTATAATGTTAACAACACAACGATGTCGGTAGAGAATTATATTCGCCGACCTTTCGGTTACTGTGGGTAACCTTTTTCAAGGCAGGTTTACAATCACATGACTCAGAGGAAAGGATCACAAGTTAGTATTTCAGTTTTCTGGTAAGGTTATAAGAAGTAATTTAATCATTCTCCACGAAAACGGGTAGGTTACCTTTAAGTTAGTAAAGGAGTGTACTGGGTTTATCTATTCCATTCATTATTAAATAAACTTCATTTATGGAAGACAAACCTCACAAATAATGTTTTTGGATCGTTACCCAATGAAACTTAATTTATATGGTTCTCCTCCGAAGAAGTTAAAATACATTTCACCCCTCTGAACCTCATCTTGGATGCATTCTTCTCCCAGAGCAATGATACGACTTACACAAACAGCTAGATTATTGTTCAGGTAAACTCCAAATTTTGCTATCAGTTTAATTGTACTAAAACCTTGTGAGTGACGTGGAAAAAATTTGCAAACTCAGAAACCCTTAAGGCTCACAAAATGATCAACCATTCTGCCGGGAAAAGTATCTGATTTCAAATAACGGATTTGCATGTCATTTAATTTCTAAAAACTTGATCTTTAGGGAGGTTGCCTGTTTCCACAAATCCTGTATGGGTTTACATCCAGAGGTGACAATCCTTGAATGATAATAATGTTTTCATATTTCTCGAGTAATATAAATTATTGTTTTTACCCCTTTTAGTTAGATTGTCTTCCGCTAAACAAAGGACATTTTGCTCACATAAGTATTATGTTATTTCTGTTGCACATGAGTGTTATGGACGTTTGACCTCGTGCGTTCGATCGCGATTGTTTGCTTTTCCCACGTTCTCCACTGTATATACAGTCAAAATAACCAGGGGACGGAATGGGGACAGTCGTTTTTCATATGGAACCGCCTCGTAGGCAGGTCATCTCGGAGATCGATCCGGATGATCTCATGAGATGGCCCGACTTGACCCGATTCGGCCCGCGTTGATTACAATTTGTTTTCACGAATGGATAATCACGATGATTGATATAAACTTGTGGAACTAATCCATTCAATTGGAACAAGTGTATTGTTTGCTTTACGATTAACAGGTTTTTCTTTTGACGGGTTTAGTAACTCGGGTGTAAACGTGTTGTCAACGTTTCGAGTCGTTTAGTCAGAAATATGGTGTTTTTCCTTGCGAAATAGGGCAGCTACAGCCTAAACAATACAAAGGTTGCTTGTCTTGTATGCGCAATAAAAACTTAAGGTGAATACCCGAATTGGCAATGATTTGATTCGTTTTTATGCTGTTTGAACGCATCTTCGTGATTAGTATTTCGATTATCTTCTAAAACAATCTTTATATTCGCACGAAGTGGTTTAATCTCTGATATTTCTTTAAGACGTTTGCTTCAGAATGCGGGAACAATCACCCCAGGTATATCGTGAATTCGCATCATCAAAACTCAATCGAAATAAGTCATCAAAATCACTTGGATTGCATTGCTGTTACAAGTCACGAGTGTGCGCTTCTGAAATCTGGTTTGTGCTTTCCAACGTAAGTTTCGTTTCACATAATCTGTGGGTGATAAAAATCACGACTAATAACAACCGAACAGATCACTCATGTGGACACAGTCCGCAAAGTCAGACAGCACGACAGATGCAAACGTTATATAATAACAGATGAATAGAATTAGTGATACCTTCTGTGGTTAAATGCTGATCAAAGCGGAGCTGCACTTCATGAGTCCGACGCAATAGCGGTCCGGCTGGGTCGATTCAGAGACAATTGCCGGAAACTGNCGGAAACTGTAACAAACGAATCCAACGTTTTACACATACTGAGTTTATTGCCTCATTCCCTATATGCGGACTATGAGTTTCATGAAATATAAAATTCATGACGGAAGCGGACATTCGAAATTGCGGAGTATGGCACTTAAATAAAAAATAAATGATATATTTTTAGAACTAACCAACATTTCTCGTTCTCCACAATGTGTCTCTAAATCTTGCGAAGTTATTAAACCACTCAAATACGAAACACTTGGCGTCAATATTTAGGCTTGACCCGTTTCTTCTGCACCTTTCATGAATCCACCATACAAATAAGTTAATAGAAATATATATTTATTTCAAGAGGGAATGGAGGAGTACACTGAGTTGTAGAATGTTTATTGTAACGCTTCGTATGAAGTTGATACCGGGCACCTGCTCGTTGATAATTTGGTGGAACTGATCTACTGTGGAGGCTCTGAGTATGACGAATGTATCGTCCACATAACGTATCCACAGACGAGGTTGTAGAATTTCAAAGGCTTTGGCTTCGAAGTATTTCATAACCACATCCGCAAGCAGCCCTGAGATTGGCGAACCCATTGGAGTTCCTCGTATCTGCTGGTACACCTTTCCGTCGAATTGGAAATGGGTTTTCACACAGAATTCTACGAGTTCCGGCAGACAAAGGTAATGGAATTGAACCGTTGGACAAAACAGAATATACAAAAATATAAAACAACTCATCGAAGACAAAAAAACTTATCAACCGGTCCACGTGAACCCCTCAAAGCTGCTGCGGAATCAACTAACTTAATCCTTTTCCACTCTCAAGGTTTACAAGAAACTAAGGGATGAAGGATATAGATGAGTGAAACCCACAGAAGGTCCACGGTTCTATGGACTATTCGACGAGAAGGTGTACCAGCAGATACGAGGAACTCCAATGGGTTCGCCAATCTCAGGGCTGCTTGCGGATGTGGTTATGAAATACTTCGAAGCCAAAGCCTTTGAAATTCTACAACCTCGTCTGTGGATACGTTATGTGGACGATACATTCGTCATACTCAGAGCCTCCACAGTAGATCAGTTCCACCAAATTATCAACGAGCAGGTGCCCGGTATCAACTTCACACGAGAGAAAGGAAAAGATGGACAACTCTCCTTCCTCGACATCCCTCTCATGAGGCAACCCGACGGAAGAATCCAAACCACGGTCTACCGAAAACCGACCACGACAGACCGCACCCTCAACTACAACAGCAATCACCCTTTGTGCCACCTAAAAGGTTGTGTGCAAACTTTATTCCGCCGAGTAAACACACACTGTAGCACACCGGAGTTAAGGACCAGAGAAAGAAATCAACATTTTCACCTGTTCCTATCAAACACATATCCCAGGAGTTTTATCAAAGCGTGCCTCAGAGGTAAGAAACAAAAGATGCATACAAAAGAAGGAAGTTGGATAACGCTACTCTACATACGCGGCACGTCAGAAGCCACCGAACGAATATTCCGACCGTTGGGAATCAAGATCGCCCATATGCCGGCAGCGACCGTGCGATCAGCCCTTTTCAACGGCAAGGATCGAGTCGAATAGTACGAACGATCAGGAGTAATCTACGCAATCCTGTGCCTAGGCTGCAACTAACACTACATAGGTGAGACAGGCAAACAACTACACACTCGCCTACACGAACACAAGCTTGCCCTCCGACGCGCTGACCCGAGGTCACAAATCTGGAACTACTGCGCACGAACAGGTCACGAGATCGCACTCGATAACGCAAAGGTTGTGGCGCCAGCTAAGAAGAAGGGGGAACGATTAATCCTCGAAGCTCTGCACTCGGTCAATTCGTTCAACCGACACGTCGAGATGGACAAACATTACGTCACACTCGCAAACCCGTGATGATTAGTGGACTGATAGATGTACAAACAGCACACAGGCGCACGGAAACACGGTAATCCCAGTATTTCATTCATTTCGTTTACGTTTGACAACGAGTCCTAGTTTGAATCGAAGCGTTACAATAAACATTCTACAACTCAGTGTACTACTCCATTCTCTCTTGAGATATGCAACCTGAGCTGCAGACCTCCTCACTTTTGATATATATATATATCCCTTCTTTACAAACGTTAGTCATTTGGCAGTCGGAGGCAACTGCTCTTATAGCTTTCTGACTAGTTCACAGACAGAGTGCTCGGTGCACCAAACTATGTAGGAGGACATCAAAACCTCTTGGTAAATGATCTGATGTGTTTCAATGGGCTGTTCTATCCACATATCTTTGACCTGATTTAAATGGTGATTTTTTGGTCCCACATCGTTTACACAACCAAATGTATGTCAACGATGTTGTTTTGTTTAATTCGATTTGCTCTCTTTCGGAATTGGATTCTTTCACTAAAAATCTTTCCCAAATTCTGCTTTCCAACCGATCTGTTCTTTGTCTTAACACATCCCAGTGGCCAGAGCGAATCTTCAGTTTTTTCCGCTTTTCTGCTACCCTTAACTGTAAATCTTTGTTCAAAGTTACGTCAGTCAAGTACCTAGGTGTCACCATCGACATCAACCTTTGGTGGTCCACGTACATTTGCGATTGTATGGGAAAAATGAGACGCCTCCCGTCTCAGTTACGAAAACTCAGGCAATTTCGAACCCCACAGTCAGTTCTATCTTCTTTCGTTCACCAATGCGTTTTACGCATTCTACTCCATTGCTCCCGGACTTTTAAAACAGCACTTAAAGACCATTCGTCGTGGTTTGAAGATAATCAGTCGCGCATCATTAATCTCAATCGAATAATTAATTACAGAACTCAATAATGGTCACATCAACTCGTGATAGATTGGCGTATTATATTCCAGACGGCCCTCTTCATCCATTGCATCCCGATCTAGCATCTTATCGTTTCCATCCGTGTACAAACTTCTCTATTCGGCATCCACTCTCTAGTATCAACATTTATATGAATTCTCCTGTACCCTACCCAAATCGATTCCTGATCAAAAATAGGCGCAAGTGAATTACGTCAGAATTATTGGACGAGAAACGGACTTCAGCGACTTTCTTCACTTTGCACGTTGGATGAAAATCAATATTTTAACTAAAATGAAAGCAAATAAGATTAAGCACGCTGGAAAAATACAATTACAATTGTCGAATTGAATCCATAAAGAGGAAAACTCATGGTTTCAAAATTATTGTGAATTGTTCAATTATTATGTCGTCATGTGCATTGCAATTATATTTTGGTCACACTAGACCCAAGCCAATAGGGAAACAGTTGCGTTAAAAATAGTAGGCTTTTGTGATAACAAAGATAGACCTATTAGCTTATACGACATTATAACATGTGTCCACCGGAATAGACAACCTAATTCTCTTTAAAAACCGTTCCAAGAAACAAATTCACTCAGCAAAATATTTCGGCTTCATTTGGTGATATTTGGTGATATCCGTATATGCATGCGACAATGGTACGCATAATAGGGGACTCAGATAAGCTTCAGTAGTTTTCGCCCACATGTCTAAATATTGCCCGTTTGTCCCGAGTACACTATCCATTAGTTTGACTTTAACTTGATCACCAGAACTTATGTTAGTATTTATCAGCTTCAAATGTGCGAAATTTCCCTACCCGTTTTCACGGAAATTTGACCTATTTATCAAACGATTTTACAATATAATCTCAAGAGCAATGCACACGTTGACGTTTTTGAATATCACCATTTAGCATTCGAAATATACATGGAATATCCTAGTAGAATAGCGGATTATATCAAATAAAACAGCCTGATATCCCCAATTAGAATTTGCATAATAGATGTGCCAAATGTCAAAGGCACCTAGCAGTCATTAGCACGCTGATTGAAACTGTTGGGTTTCGCAAATTTCAACGAATAAAAAGATACTGATATAAAATTTCGCTTTTTTGGGTGGCATTTAAATAGTCGGGCAGAGACCGGTGAGTTTCATTCCGACTGATAGCGTTATCAGTATGGATTGAAGCCCACGGACGTGGTTAACGAAATCAACAAACACCCTAAGCGTTTTATGCTATCCATGTGCTATACGTACCACCATTTGTTGAACATTAGATCGTCTGCAGAAAAATATGTGAAGGATCACATTAAAATTTGAATACAGAGGGTGCATGATTGATTTTAGTGATACNGCAGAAGTAAATTAGAATCACAGCCTGTCATTCGGATATTCCACAGGTATCTCGAAACTGTTGTAAATAATGCCAAGAACATTGAGGGGATACAATCGTTTCAAATCCGTATCGTATAAAGTCCAAAAACA